>MJUU01044315.1:69609-89171 GCA_002080025.1 Modiolus philippinarum | reverse complement strand
TGATTTTGGGGGCAAAAAAATCTTTTTGGGAGGCGGTAAAAAATTTTTTGTTAGGTAATTTTTTTTGTTTTGTTAGGATCAGTTTAAAAAGCTAGCAAAACTTTTCCCTTTACATGTTAGATTTTATTCCAACCACCTACAGTACTATCCGCCTATTTTGAAATTTTCCTCTTCAAAATACATGCATTTTAATTTTTGGCAGTATTTTTAGGATTAAAAGTAGTCCTCTGTTTAAATATATGATAAACTGTATAATACACGGCAAAATCCGTATCACATACCGTATCATCCCTCGGGCTGGTATTGGTAACTCGGGATGATATGCCATGTGATACGGATTTTGCCATGTATTATTCCCTTTATAAAGTCAGCCGTGATACAGGGGGAAATATATTAGACTTCTTTGATATAGAGCGTGGCTGTCGCAAAAGTGATCCGTTATCATCGTATTGTTTTATTCTTTGCGCTGAAATACTAAATGATTCACATTAATAAGATTGAACTAACTTTCTAAATTTGCCGATAATACTTTTTTACTTTTAGATGGATCTGAAAAATCTTTACAAGCAATTCTCCTAGAACTAAATTGGGTTGCTTGAATTTCAGCATTAAATAAAAAAAAAATCAAAGCCCCAGTATTTTGGATTGGGAGTAAAATATATAGTGAGGACGGGTTATGTAAAAATCGAAAATCTAAATTTTGGGGAAACAGCAATTAAGTTTCTTGGTATAAATTTTGATGTGATGATTAAATTGAATTATGGGGAAAGAATTGTTCAAATCAAGAACCTTATAAACCGATGGTCAAAAAGAAGCCCTACAGTTATTGGAAAAATCACAATTGTGAAAAACATCCATTTTCCAGTTTTAAATGAGGGAATACCGAAGTAAAAGTGATTTTAAATTCTGCAAATGCGTATTTCGACAACTTGGATCTTTAAACTTTAAATAATCCAATGATTTTTTTATTTAATCCAAGATATTCTAAAGAAAATTTACAGTCTCATTTATTCATTGTAATTGAGTTCACCTACCAAGTTAAAAAGGATGTTTAACAGAAAGATTACCAAGATGTTTGTTAAAAAATGATAAATCTGACTTCTTTATAACAGCATTAAAATCTACTTGGATACGACGAGCTTTCAAAATAACTCAAAATGATTCGGTATTTTCAGTTTCATCATTAGATATCAACAAATTCTTTAATTCTGGGATTGGCTATTCACAAAATGTTCAGAAGAATGTAAAAATGAATTTTGGATAAATGTATTGAACTTATGGAAAATAGAAGTAGACAGAGGTCTTAATGTAAATTGACATTTTTTCACTCATCTTCAATACGGCTTAATGAAATAATAAAAATTGTAGGTGAAACTCTTCTTTATAAAGATTGGCATCCAATACATAAATGAATAATGATGGATCATATCTTTCTTTGGATCAGTTACACGTAAGATATGGCATTAGAGAAAAGTTAATGGAGTATAATAGTGTTAGGGCAGAAGTAAAACATGCTGCGAAATCTTTCACAGGTTGCCAATTACAAATTTCAATATCCATTCATTCCCTCATTTATATCAATCATTTTCCAAAGTAAAACGGGCTCCAGGGNTGGTGTTCTTGAAAGTGTATGTCAATCTTTTATGACGTCAGAGTGAATAGGCCAATACAGGAATATTCCGGTTTGAAAATCAAGTCAATTCCGCATCCGACTCGTTTTTCGCAAATGCGCCAATCATAATGCGCCGTGTATTAGTGTCGAACTACCTTAAGATTAATATTTTAATTTTCTATGTTAAGTTTTTACAAAATAATGTTCAAAGACATAAAACGTTTTATTAAATTGTTTACCAATTTTGTCTACTAACATGTATATAATGAATCGTACGATTTCAAGTCTAAATGTAAAATATTTTCGAAAAGGCATTTTAATTTACAGTTTGTTTTGAAATCATCAAATACACTGTGGCTAATCGGTTTCGTCTCAATGTTTTCTATATGTGGAACAAGTACGGGCATCAATTATGAGTGATCTCAGTAATTTAAAGACAAGATACAAACTTATCGAAGGCTTTATCATTGTAATTCAATGATTTTTATTCATATTGGACATGTATAAATCACTGGATTCTAGAGTTTATCTATTAACCTTTTAACATTGTAGATATAAGCAATTTTCAGTGACCGGAATTGAAAATTTCATCCAAAATCACTAAAATAATTGTGTCTTCTCGCCAAAATGACATAATTATTTGTACGAATAATTCAACTTGTATTTAAACTTCACTAAAATAGTAATATCTTATATTCAAATGTTGATATACATCTTCTAAAAGGAAAAGAAACCGCCCGTGTTATTATCTTAGGAACCGGCTTTGTCATGTCCAAGAATCCGGTTTGGTCTCAGTTATGACGAGGAGAGAAACCGGTTTCGTCTTCTTTTTACAACAGAAAACAACACATAATGAAGAAAAATCAATTTCCGTGTTGTAGATTTGCAAAAAAACAAAAACAAAAACAAAAAACGACAAGATATAAAAGAAAATCACCATTACTTTTCTTTTATATCATATTCTCTCAAAACATTTGATTTTTCCACACTGTATACCATGATTTCTCATGATAAACTAAAAACACGAATCAAAGGTATCATTCAAAAAAACATTTGCCGATTAAAAAAAAAATGTTTAAGGTTATAAATCCATATTTTTTATTCAAAAATCAATTTAAAAGGAAAAGTATGCTACGATGGAAAACAGGTGTGCAGTATGCTTGATTTTATAATAGATAATATATTTTAACAACAATAAAAGCGTTGTTCCATTGCTTATTATTACCATGTATTCATAGAGACTTTGTCTCATATACATTTACTCCATATCCCTTCATTGTTAATTTGTCTCATTTGGAGGTGCTATCTATCAACAGCAAGTTGGCATACCAATGGGCACTTATTGTGCTCCTCTACTCGCAGACTTGTTTTTATATTCTTACGAGACTGAATTTCTTCGGGGACTCGTAAAAGATCATAAAATAAAAGATGCTAGATCCTTCTATCTCACTTATAGATATATTGATGATATTCTTTCCATCAATTTTTTTTGCTAAATGGATCCCATTAATATATCCACCATAACTAGAGATAAAGGAAACGACAGGAGCCACTAGATCTACATCTTTGTTGGACTTACATCTCGAATTTGACGAAAATGGTAATCTTATTACTTAAATTTACGACAAAAGGGGCGATTTTAATTTCAGTAATATCAATTTAACTAACGTGTACAGTAATATTCCAGCTTCTCCTGCTTACAGTGTGCATGTTTCATAGTTGATTAGTTGTGCGAGAACTAGCACATATTTTACAGACTTTCTCATTAGACATAGTTATCTCCGTGACCGCCTTATTAATCAAGGCTTCAAAACATTCCGTCTCACACGATCATTAAAGAAGTTCTTAAATAGATATCAGTCCTAACATTAAAATCACAAATTTCTAAGATCACCACCTAAAGACTAATTGTGACCGAATTCAATTGAAACCATCCGTACCCTAGATCCAAGGTTACTCAACACATTTTGTCAGCCATTGTCTAAGAGTGGAAGATTTAAGATAGTATTCCAGAGGAATTCCTGTCTATTACTATCTTAATTTCAATCAGTCTCGACATGTCTAAAAACATTTATTATATCTACAAAGAAAACACGTCTTGAGCAACTTTTTGCTGAATCTTTATTTTGCCTTTGGTCACTTCAAAATATTCAAACACTTCTCATATCTCTTGAAATAAATTGTCAAATGGTCAAAAGTTCGACAAGCCTCGCGTTTGATTATCATAATTTTTGTTTCACTGAAAGGCAGAAATTCATTTAAAATACTGATTCTGGTTGTTGAATCTTTTTTTTATTATTTGTCTGACATGTTCATTTGAAAGAAGTCAAAATTTGGTAATTGCCTTTGGCGTAAGCTTAAATATGGTGTGGTGGTGAGAGATTCTGAAAGATACGGGCGCGGCATTCTATCACCAGTTGTGTTTTGAAAACTGTATACATTTGTATGATTATTTCAGTTCACGGACAATTTTTCATTCAGAAATGGCATTTTGAAACTACGTATCTTTCATTGTCTAAAAGGGCATCTTTCTCAATATAGAAGATTTATTCTTCTTTTTTTTTATTTCGAAGTTGATTCCGACTCTCCATAAAATTGCATTCCCTATCCGTGTAACCGGAAAATTTTACAGACAGGCCGATCGAATGGCAGAATGGTCACAGTGCTATCGTCTTAAATTGATAAGTGAGGGATTTTATATATCAATTTCACTCAAGTCATTCTGTAGAATATAAATGTCACACTAAATCGCTACTAAAGAGTGAAAACGTCAATACTGTTAAATTCATTCAATGTGGATATCTGCATTTGAAGTTGACAAAATTGTTTCCCTTGTCAAGCTTGCCAATTTTTCAAAGTCCTCATAGGGATTTTGGCCCGTTATGGAACTCTCAGCATACCATTAAATCTAAGAGGGGTTCCAAATTCACCTTTATGTTGTTTTGGATTCTTGCTTTCCATACTGTTTGACTCTAATGCTGCTGATGAGAGATTATTCTTTGCAACACGTGTACAGCAGAACGAAATTAATTGTTTATTATGCAACTTCGGTTCAACATCTAAATGATATTGTCATCATCATGAAATTAAAAAACAAGGATTGCTTTGTAAGGTAAGGAAGACATACTTATTCTTTGAAGTTTTTCAAATTTGATGCTCTCTAGGGGGAAAATCCCTACAAATAATAATGGTTAGCAGGTTTGCTTTTGCTTAATAATTTACAGAAATACAAATGTACATGAAAGTATATGAACGTTGAACGACTGTTTGTATATAATAAATGCATATCAAATGAAGTTGTTTATATTCAATTTCGTACGGCAAACTAATATATTTGTCAGATGATGAATAAATGTTTTGATTGAAAGCATGCACATCATGACGAAACCGGGCCCATCACAAAGACGGAACCGGGTCATCATAAAGAAAACAACATGACAGAACCGGTTCCTCAGATTGAATCACAACAAATTTCTTTTCTTTTTTGTGCATGCATAAAAATGTATCAACATTAAAGTCTAAGAATTAACAATTTCAGTCAAGTTAAAACATCAGTTGAGTCGTCTAGACAAAATTTATCAAACAATAATTTCGTGAAAGCGAGGAAACTCAATTATTTCAAAGTTTTGAGTGAAATGTTCAATTCCGGTCACAGAAAGTTGTAAATATCTACAATGTTGAAAGACAAATTATGTCAACTGTAGCGCTCAATGGTTTTCAGATATTCAGGGTGACTTCATATCAACGAATTTCACTTCTACCGATCATATTATGCCTGAATCTAATTTTTGAATTATCTCGTCCATTCAAAATTGTAGCCCGCAATTGTTCCGATTCATCGAAAACTTTGAGACGAAACATTTTTTTGCCGGTTCCGATTATCCACACTGAAATAGTAATCGTCTCGTGAACATTGAGTTCAAAGTTTAAAATCGTGCAAATACGTGTTTATTGATGCGTTCGTATTGATTCATGTTCATCTTAAAGAACAATATTGAACAAAAGGCGAAATATAAGATTAGGATTGAGATAGGATGAACTTAAGAAAACTTATTAGGTGTCCTAAAGTTAAAACGAAAAATGCGAAATATCATAAGTTAGGAGAGCTTCGAGAACACGACTTAGGACAAAGACGTGTCATATAATAAGATGATCTTATACAGCATTGTTGTTAAATCTTTACTTCTGGTTTTTGTTGGCAAAAATATTGATCATCTCCTAAATGCTTTGCACCATAATTAAATTTAAACAATTTTTCATATTGGCAGTATTTGGCATTGNACAATATCATGAACAACAATAAAAGCGTTGTTCCATTGCTTGGTTTTACCATGTATTTGTATAGATTTTGTCTCATTTGCATCTACTCCATATCCCTTCATTGTTAATTTGAATTTGTCCACATTTTACATGGAAAAAACTTGTTAAAATACTGTAGAAAACACTATTTAAATACGTAGCTGTGAACTAATGCCAGCATTTGTCCGGACAGTACCTGTGTGTATTGTCTTCATGTTTTATGTACTTCATTGTAAGGGTACTCGTCTAGATAAGTTGGACTTTTTTCTAGTTTGATTTTTACTGTGAGTCTTTTTGTGTATTTATTTTTAGCCATTCACCACACATAGGGGAGGGGTTGGAAAAAAAAAAGAAAAAAAAATGAGGAAAAAAACNTCGTCTAGATAAGTTGGACTTTTTTCTAGTTTGATTTTTACTGTGAGTCTTTTTGTGTATTTATTTTTAGCCATTCACCACACATAGGGGGAGGGTTTGGATCCAAGAAAACGAGTTTAAACCCAAGTCAGGAATATGTTGGTCATTGGCTTGTCCTTGTCTTATAGAATTTTAGTTTCTTGATATTTGGGTTATTGGATGTGGTTTGTTTCCATTGATTTATTCACTTTTTTACCTTTTGGAGCCATTTAGGGCTTACTATATTGTGTGAGTTTCCTCACTGTGTTGAAGACCATATAGTGACCCCTGGATGTTTTGTTTTTTGTCGTTTCGGCCTGGATATGGGAAGTTGTCTCCTTGACATTTACCCCATTTCCTTTCTTTTTCATATTAGGACACGTCTTATCCCTAAGACAGCTTCGGGAACACCGCCCCAGGAATATATATGATACTAAATAAAAATTATATTACATGAAAAAGGCCAAATAAAATGGACTGAAAGACGAGTCCATAAACTGGAAAGAGATTTTTGCTTTGCAATTTAAAGTTACTTATAACACTTAACTGCAGTGGCTAAAATACAGAATTAGTCATCGCATTATTGCTACTAATTATTTTCTTTCAAAAAATAAATATAATTATTATGCTGGCTGCCTTTTTTGTGAATCAGAGACAGAAACAAATCAGAATCTTTTCTGGAATTGGGAATCTGTTCTTCAAAATTTTCGTAGTGAAATAAATAACTGGTTCCTTGTGAATGGTATAAGTATACGATTTACAAAGCTTAATTTTATCTTTGGAAACACATCCAATATCTCTATAGGTAACCCATATAATATTATCATGATACATATTAAACAAAATATTTTTAACACAAGATGTTATAAACAGCAGCTTTCTTTACATTGTACATGTATGAAATAAAAAAGATGTTATCTGTCAAAAGTAAGAAATTTGGAAGACATTTGAACAAACATTTTCATAATTTCAGTAATATTAGAACAGAACAACCTAGTTTTTGTACTTTGCCACTCTCTATCTCTCTCTCTCTCTCTCTCCTGTCTCTTACATATTAATTTAAATTCACAGTAAGTTCGGTATTTAGTCATTTGTTACCACTGGGTCGATGCCACTGCTGGTGGACTGTAAGTCCCCGAGGGTATTCACCAGCCCAGTAGTCAGTACTTCGGTGCTGACCCGAAAGCCGATTCAATTTTGAACCTTACAATATCTAGTTTTTTGTAAATTTTGTAGAAATCTAA
Organism: Modiolus philippinarum; assembly: GCA_002080025.1. Classification (NCBI taxonomy): domain Eukaryota; kingdom Metazoa; phylum Mollusca; class Bivalvia; order Mytilida; family Modiolidae; genus Modiolus; species Modiolus philippinarum. The sequence continues at coordinate 81,623 of MJUU01044315.1, read as the reverse complement.
GGAGTATCTCCCTCATGCAAAGCTCTGTCCTTAGCTGATTTTGGCTTTACATTTAGATCATATTGGTTATTTGTTCTCTATCAGTTTTAAACATCTTTGAGTTTATGGTCTTCCAAACATTTAGATTTTATCTGCACTGAAGAGACATAAGATGTCGAAATGCGCATATGCAGAATTTAAATTCACAGTAAGTTCGGTATTTAGTCATACTCCTGTTTTCCTGTAAAAACTAAAAGAATATTTCAACTTGTGATAAAATTATTTTGATAAATTAAATATGGATATTAGATAAATAAATACTACTACATTTGTATTTTGTAAATGTATGTTGATATTTTGAAAAAAAATATATAAAAATTATTTAAAAAAAATGTTTTTGATTTGGTAAACATGAGGACAATGACTAGTACCACTAAAGGTCTGATATTGAAAATCCATATTAGAATATCATAATTTCCATTAATGACGTTATCACTCGAAAATGTAAAATTTTGATTAAATTTCAAAATATCTACAAGAATAATAAAATACCTTCTTTGAGGATAAAATCTTTACACGCGATTTTTACTGACATGAAACTCAACGATACCGGGAAAAATAAAACTTGACAAAGTTAACTACATTTTGTATTTTCGGCTGAAGATCTTAACTAAGACCGTGTTCACATTAGAGCTATACGCGATCGATCAAAAGATCGATTCTTTTAAAACCTGTTTATGTTCACATTTAAAACATCTGAATCGATTGCAATCGATCTCAATTACGGTTGACTTTCTCATTAGAACCGATTGCGATCGATCGCATGCTTATTCAAAGCACTTGAATCGATCGCAATCGATCCTTACTGTTCACACCAAGGCCATTATCGTCTCTATTTGAATCGATCTTTTTTAGACCACCTCTTTTAATCGGACCAAATAAGATCGATCGCAATCGATCTTTTTATAGTATGAACAGCTAAAACCGATTGGAATCGATCACGATCGATTCAAATATTGTAAGTGTGAACAGGGTCTTAGAAATGTGCCAGAAAAAAAAAACGGTATAAATTCTGGCTACCCAAATATGGTGTTCTGTGTCAGCTGTTCAAAGTCTCATAATTTTTGTTTGTCACAACTCCCGGTTTTTATGGGAGTTCCCACTATGAGGGCCTTATTTCTTTATGCTTTCTTTTTATTTCCGAGTACTGTAGCTGTCTCATGTCCTTGTTTTGTCTTTGTTTTTTCTCTGTTACCTTTTTCCTGTGGTCCTTTATTAGTTTTGCACAGTTTGGAGCGTAAACCTCCAACAATACTGTCATTGAATCTGCTCTTTGAAACGCCATAATATCTTAACTGTGTCGTGACTGGAAAGACTGTTTCGTGTTCCGGCAACGCTGATCACTATCTATATTGAAAATTACTGTAGAGTGTTTATAAGGACTGTTCAGTGTTGGTCAATGCTGATCAGTCCTTCTAAACGCTAAATGTAACGAGAAAACTTCTCCAGTGTAAACCAATGATTATCAGTCCTACCCTACGCTTCTTGTACATGTCTTTATCGGTAATTTGTACGAATTTCCTTTGATCTACAGAGACTGATAATCCATGTATCACCAAACTAGACACTATCACGAAATTATTGGGTCACTGTGAAGGTTTCACGTGCGGGTTGCTAAGCTGACGTCATGATTTGTACTATTGGTAGTGTTCATGCGCAAAAGACGTTGAATGAAGAACGCATTTAAATTATTGCAATAAACAATAGATTAATTGTGCTTAAATAAAAATTTAAGCTTATTTCAATTTATTTTAGAGCTCTGTTTATCATTTTGTGAATTACCGATAAAAGAAATATTGATACGGACTTAATCACGGCGTAACGCATCAAGCTCAAGCTCACCATAGCGGGCTCACTTGATACTGGCCGTGATAAAGTCCGTATCAAAAACAAAATTTCCTATACTAGTATTCCATATATATTCATTAGAACTGAAGAGAGGAGACAAATAACTGTTTTATATTGTTAACATTAATTCTTTTATTATTTTCCGCCAGGAGGCGGCGAATGTAAATGTATTTGATACGATATTTTTAAACTTCAGTGGAGGAGCACGTGACCAGGAGCAGTTGTTTGTTTTCCATTAGAATCGATCTAATGTGTCCTAATCTTTTACAATGAAGATATCTTTTCAATAAGATAGGAAAAATTTTTAAATTATTTGTTCAAGAAAATCGTTTACAAAATTATTAATTTAATTTTTATTATATTATAACTAATGTAAAAGGGAAATCAATAAGACAAGGGAGACGGGTTATGCTTGATTGACTTTTCTGTTACATGTCCGGAGGAGTGTGTCTGGATATCATGATGCAGATGCATGATTACTTTAATTGCAATGGTTTTCAAGTTGGGGGTTGCATATTGTTTCCAATTATTATTGTTATTATTACTATTAATTTTTGGTTGTTCATAAAAAAAAATTTAAAAAAATGATAAATACATAATGCGAGAACCAGCGTATCCGGCACAATCTTTTTATCAAACACGTTTGCCTCAGATATGGGTTAATTAATATAGGTCAACATTAGTGAGAGTTATAGGTATAACACCACTAACTCGGAAACCAGTCGGGCACATATGTGAATTTAGTCCTTATAGGAGACGATATAGTTCCAATATAGTGTTTATTTTGTTACATATTCAAAGTGTTGGCAGCTGAATCTTATTTAATTGGAAAGTTTACATTGTAAGGCTTCTTTTGAGCCTAAATTTATATTATTTTGTCAAGAAATAAAAATTTTATGGGCATTGGCGGCGGAGCAATTTTTTCTGTCAAATTCAAGCAGGAAGTACCGATCCTTGTGTTGTTCACTTCCGGGAACCAGTTCTTTCGTATATGCAAGTTAAGGGGGGTTGATTTCCTCATTGAAAGATGCCTCTTTAAGTTGAGGGGGGTTGATTTCCTCATGGAAGTTTCTTGAAAGATGCCTCTTTAAGTTGAGACACGTGTCACTTCATTTAAACTTTTAGTAAAATTTCTACAAAATTTGAAACATGCGCAATTTTACATGGGAGTCTATGGGAGACTGAATTAGTGGTGTTATACCTAATAATAAAAGAAAATCTGTCGAAGTGGGTCAAGATAGCGTGCTTTGGATCCCGATCATTTTAACAAAAATAACAAAAATCATAAAAATGGAACAATTAATAAAATAAATTAAAACCAAACAATAACAATAATGACCTTCAATCATCTTTGAAATACCATCAAGTATAAACACGGGTCAAATTGCTTGACTGCTGTGTAATGATTACTGTTACAGCTGTACTAGTTCTACACTATAAATTATTTAAATGCCTAAAATTGGCAATTACTAAGCAAATATATAAAATAAGCTGTTGACTGTATTATCAGTTGGAAATAAATCGATACTAATTAAGAATGTCTATTAAAACAATGGTTCAACATAACAATCACCAAAAACAAGCCAGCCTTCAACTGATTCAATCAAATGAGAAACAATCTTACAAATTTAGGACATTTTGTGTGTCGTCAATCTATATTTACTATTAAAAACAAATGTCAAATTGAGGTTGGTGTACGGGCCCTATGTTTCACTCTCACGGGTGTGACGCTTATAACATTGTTTTAATCAACATGTATTAAAATGCCATTTTATTATATAAAATATTTTCTGTAAGATCATCTTTAACGGAAGAAAGTTTCATTTTTAATATGAAACCAGTAAACATCACAAACATGAATACAATGATCTTACAGATTATATTCAATACAAGCAACCATTATTGTAACATTTTTTGCAATTTTATATATATATACTTTTTTTACAATTGTTTTCAACTAAAAAAAATGAGATGTTTTTATACAGTTAAAGTTATAAGATCCTAGTCACATCTGTTTTGTTACGTTTTTACTTGAAGTTTTAAAATTTTCAATAAACATATAAAGCAAGTTATTTTTATTGTTTTTCAGTTACTATAATGAATTTGACAGTGTATGCTTGTGCAATAAAAAAGAATCTTTATTCTATTAGGTTATGACTCTGTTGTCAGGTTGTTGCCATTGTCTGTACATAAATTGGTCCAATGCAATACATTTTAATAGCTTCAGGATGCCATTGTCTGTACATAAATTGGTCCAATGCAATACATTTTAATAGCTTCAGCTAACCAATTTTTAATATGAACAAAATGATTCTTGTAAAAAAAAGAAATACTAATACATGTAATACTGATATATATATAATATTACAATCCAATCCATTTGTTAAAAAAGGGGTTCTTAGCTCACCTGACTCAAAGGGTCATGTGAACTATTGCCACCATGAATCATTCGTCGTTGTCATCCATCATAAACTTTTCTTATTTTCATCTCCTTTGAAAGCACGGCCAATTTGGACCAAACTTGGCAGGGATGGTCCTTGGGTGGTTCCCTTTCTTAATTATATCCGATATCCCTTCCCGCTAAAAATGTTCAGCATGTCAAGGGCTGTCATCTTATGAAGTAGTGACAAGAATCAGGCCACAGTGACCTAGATATATGGTAAGAGTTTAAGTGACAGCTCATTTGTCATGTACTATTAGAGATGGGATCAAACAATTTTACATGCAGATGTCTTTGAGGAAAAAGGATTTAATTTCATGGTCCACTGACACTGATTGAATTTAGGTCAGAGTTCATATCTTAGGTACTATAAGAGATAGTATCACTGTTACCTANATTTCATGGTTCAATGATTGGTTAAAGTTAAGGTCAGAGCTTATATTTCGTGTACTATAAAAGTACAATAACACATTTCCAAGACATACACTCTACTTGACCTAATTTGGCGGCGAATTGATGCTTTGCATCAATTTTTAACTTGTGTTATCTTATGTTCTAATATGTGATGTACTACAACCCGAATGGGTCATAAGTATTTGAATAAAGTTTAATTATATTTTACGAAAGGATATAGAGTGAATGAACATGAGACCATAACACATATGTACTTATCTAACCATTTGCAAAGTCGCAATTATCCCACACAGTAATCGGTTGATCTGACTGGTCACGGGTCAATTATATCAGAATTATTCGTGTTAAAATTACCTACAAAATAGAGAAAATTGAGCCACGCCCAACCTCTTAAATAAATTTGAGTAATATTATGCAGTCAAATTTTTTATACTGTAAAAAACTATTTTTCGGACTGCTGATTTTGTAACAAATCCATACGTAATACAAGACATGGGATTCACTTCAAAGGTGCTTTGGTGCGAATTTAATGGCTTTTCATTTCTTCCACCACAAAGCTTTATTCCCGGAAAAAACATCTTCTACCTCGGTTTATTTGGACCATTTTTAATGTAATCCAGGAGCACTCCCCTTTGTTTTTGTATTACAAAAATGCAAAACCACCAAAGTTGGATACAGTCGTCTACCTACCCCTAAGAATTTCCCTCGAAAGGAAGAAAGGTGAAGTCTGACTTGTTATCTTCACTTCTTACAGAAAACACATTATTTCATATCTTCACTTCTTAAAGAAAACACATTATTTCATATTAAGATGTCATTGCAATTATAATCTGGTTCAATTATAAAAATACCACACTGTTATTCCTTCTGTATAACAGGTGGTTGTTCCTGATAACAATGAAATGTTAACTGTTTCTAAAAAGGGGGACCATTCTCTAGTTGATATTTCAATGCCAGTTATAACTACTATTAACAAGAGCTTTTGTACAAAGAAACTTCGTAAAATCTTATTGTAAATATTCTAAATAGATGGCGCACAATGGCAATATCCCCTAAACACTCTGTGAAAGTTTCAGTGAATTTCGCAAAGTTGTCTAGGAGGAGTTGTCTGCACAAAGTATGCACCCCTATGGTGGACGATATAACGAACGGACGGACAGACGAACGGACACCATAATCACTACATATACCAACCCGCTAATGCGGGGGTACAATAATATAGATTTAGATGAAATATGGTAAGTTCAATTTATGTAACTTTGCAGTTACAGAAAAGTATATCATCTAATTATGAAATAAATGATCTTATAAACAAATGCGTCAAATTTTGAAAACGGAAGATGAAAATTAGAGGCAACGTTCTAGAAACAGAAAGTGGTGCACGTAAATTGAATAATGCATAATTTAGAGTAATAGAACATTAAATTCACTTTTTAAATTTTTTAATTGTCCAAAATATATTAAAATGCAATTGGGAGAACTTGGTAAAAAAAAATATGTGTTTGCACCTGTCGACAATATTTCAAACAATGTTGCGAATATTTGAAAGGAATACTATATCGATGTCCAACAAAACGAATTGGCCAAGTCAAGCACTTTTAAACGTACAAATTGTGACGAGAATACACTCACCAAACAATATTACAAAGATACAGAAGCGCTAAAAGTTCCACTTAAGGATACATCTAACCTACTTTGTCATGGATTCCTAAGCTTCACAAATATCCCTACAAACATTGTTTTATTTCAGCTTCGAGTAATTGTTCTACAACAAGTTCGTCCATCAATTTGACCAGTGCACTTACTTGTATAAAAGAGTTAGTAATTTAATACTGTGAAAAAAAAACATATCATAAATCTGGCGTAAATTACTTTTGGAGTGTAAAAATTCCATTGAAGTGTTAACTAAATTAAAATCTATAAAAAGATCAGTTTCATCTATTGACAGTTATGATTTTCACACTTTATACTAAACTTCCACATAAATTGCTAGACTACATTAATGTCTGTTTTGTAAACAGTTTATTGGAATTCCAATGGGTACTAATTGTGCACCTTAATTGCAGATCTTTTTTCTGTTCTGTTACTGACGGGATTTCTTGAAAAAAAACTACTACATGGAACTATACCAAACAGTGATAAACTTATTTCAATTTTCAGTACATTGACAATATCCTTACTATTGACAATCCCTAGTTTTAAGATTATGTAGACGTCATTTACCCACAAGAACTTTAACTAAATAAAGCTGACAATGATTCTAAATACTGCCCTTGTCTGGATCTAGATATCATCATTGACTCTGGTAAAATAAAAAAAAACTAAAATTTATGATAAAAGGGATGATTTTGATTTTTCTATTACTAATTTTCCTTTCCTTGACGGTGACGTTCCTCTAGCTCCATCCTACGTGTTGTACAAATTATCGGCTTGTACGATTTGCACGTGTTTGTTCTACCCTTGACGATTTTAATGTGCGTAACCTTACTCTCACATTTAAACTTTTACAACAAGGTTCATTCATTTCTTAAATTATTAAATACTTTTATGACAAATAAATTATTAAATACTTTTATGACGTTTTACAGAAGATATGAACATTTGATATCTAAATATGACGTGACTCGCAAACAACTAATTACAAAGGAAGTTTCTAATCAACGATTTAATGGAAATGTTGTTAAAAATGCCAGAAACTAATAAAAAAACAATAGAAACTGGGACGCAACTTACATTCTTTAAGTAATAGTGGATATCGACGGCATATTCTAAACGAATCCGTTATATTGGCTTTGGATTCCAGTGACCTGAAGATTTTACACACATACTGGCCTCTCACTGATGCTGCCGATATCTCCTGAAATACATGACGACTCTTTACCAAACCCATCGGGAAGTTTGAGTTTGCTTTGTCTTCCATAGTGCGACAGTGTTTTACCAGCAGACTAGGCTCCTTGAGCTAGCCGACAGTTGAGCGGCGAGCAATCTTTGACCCTTCTTTCTAAATTACGTTTTGTCACATTCCTTTCTTTTCAAGATAGCGGTCATAGAGTTAGTAGTCTATCTGCTTTGGATTTTATTTTATGTTTATTATACTATAGGGAAACGGGATAGATAAAGGGGAGGTTTGGGTACCCATAAACCGGTTTAACCCTACCGCTAGCTTTTGCTAGTGCCGGTACCAAGTACGGCTATCCCGAGTTCCTATAGGTATTTATGTGTGCTTGTAGTCTATTTTATGATTTTTGTAGTGCAGTTCTCCTGTGGGTTGTGGCTTGTGATTGTAATTTTCGGCCATTGTAGGTGTTTACTGTTATCTTGTCTTTATAATGATAATTTTTTTAGTCCTATGAGTGATAATGAAAATTTTGATCCGATATCTTGTCTTTACCAAATCTTTTTTGAGCCGTTGATCAAAAAAGTCTCTCATACTAAGGAAGTTAGACTCTGGAATTACAATTTTCTCTATTGAATTCGTCAGTGAAATTAATATTTGAAAAATGAATTGATGATGGACGTTTTGTTTGTATTTCTGTGTAAATGCATATACCTTCAACTCTTTGCATTAAATGGTGTATTTTCATCCAAGTTACTTATTTTGAAAATCAAATTAACCAATCACAATCTCTGTACTAAAAAAACTCAAAAGCTATGGTATTGTTTTGTTCCAAACGTTTAGCTTTTCATTTAGATCATCTTGGATATTTGTTCTCTATCAGTTTTTTAACATATTTGATTTTATGGTCTTCCAAACGTTTAGATTTTATTTGCACTGAAGAGACATAAGTTGTCGAAATGCGCATATGCAGAAAAAAAAAATTTTCACAGTTACTTCGGTATTTAGTTATTTGTTGTATTTATTCAAGGAATTATGTTTTGAAAATAAGAAAATACCGAAGTTTCTGTGAATTTAGTTTCTGCATATGCACATATTGACATCTTATGTCTCTTCAGTGCAGATCTAATCAAAACATTGGGAAATCAATAAACCGAAATCTGTGTAAAAGCTGATGGACTAAAATATGTTCAGTAATATTGGTTGCAATTCCAGCACTTTGTTATTTTTAATAGCTAATGATACAGTTTTCCGAGCACAGCTAGCTGTTTCAACTCTTTATGAGTCTCATCAGTGTGTTTATTAAAAATTTATTTTTGCAGACTTCATTAATTGAATTTCTCTTCACACAATGATTCCAAATAACCCACTTTATATAAAAAAATATGGACCCCTTTTACTATTGTCTTCTAATGCAATACAGCTGAAACTTTCACAGCAGACAGACAGTATGGTATTTATAACTTCGAAGGTTTTAATTGTTAAGATATTTTAATAACTTAAAGATAAAATTCATTTTCTTCAAGTGATCAAGATAAGCTTTTACAACCATTTACTTTTGAATTTCAGGACTAGATAGAAGTCGATAGACGAATAGATAATAAACAATTAATTTTGGTATGCTGTTGAGGTGTTTTAATTATAAATCCCTCATCATCATTTTTTTGTATCCAATAATACAGAAAGCCATGAAACAGTCAAAGAAGAGTCCTTTTTACTAAAATGCTTTATAATTCATTTTGCAAAGTAAGGTATATAAAGAATAACGGTAGTTTTGAAGGTAGACACAGAAAAATATCCCCGTATCGCAGCGAGTCCGATAGGACGAGCTGTGATACATGTACTAGTAATATTTTCTGTCGAGGCCTTCAAAACTACCATTATTTTTTATCGGTAACGTCATCAGAGTCATGATGTCATATTCGTGACGTCATTGCCTGATATTATCTTGTATCAGGTCAAAATACTTTTGAAGGCCTCGACAGAAATGTTGTCTACGTTTGTCTTTCGTTTTATACGTGTTTTTCTTGTGTAGTTTCCTTGCAAATTGTTGCATGCATAATTTTCAGCCAGTGTAGGTGTTTCTTGTTATCCATTTTTTAACATTTAGAAAAAGTCCGGAAAAAAATGGAGGAAAAGATACTAAAAATTAAATAACCTTAGTGAGCAAGCTCACATACCCCATGCCCCTACATGTCAGGAAATCCTGCATTATTGAACCCTAAAAGTATCCTATAAGCAATATTATACATAAAAAGAGGCTCTCAAGAGCTTGTATCGCTCATCTGGGCCATGGCTGACAGAATAAGTCAAAATAATCCAAACGTTTAAGGGTCTCAACTTCAAGTTTGTTGATAGACATTGATGTTATATGATCCAAAATTAAACTATCTTACCCATTGGCAGCTATTTTTGATGGGGCGTAGATCGACTGTCACCTTCTTAAAGAAGACCATCTAAGCATCATTGTGCCTCACTTTGATTCAAATTTGCCTAGAATTTTCAGAGGAGATCTTTGAATGATTTCCCATGGGGTACAATGTTAAACAATGTTTACCACTTACTGCCATCATGGATGCTATGCAGACATGCTGGACATATTTTATGGAGGGGACCAAGAAAGGACCATTGTGATCAAGTGTGCGTCCAATTGGCCATGTACTTTCAGAGGGGAAGATCTTTGAATATATTTCCCTATAGGGTCCAATGTTTTAACCATGTTCCCAATGGCGGCCATCTTGAATATAATGTGGACTTGCCAAACACATTTTTAAAAGCGTTCAACTTAAAGGACCATTGTGACTAAGTTTGGTTCCAATTGACCCAGTATTTTCAAAGGAGATTTTTGCAATATCGTCCAATTTTTCGACAAAAATCCAACTGGCGGCCATCTTGGATGGCGTGTTGACTTGATGAACACATTTTTGAAAGGGGACCACCGAAGGAATATTATGACCAAGTTTGGTTCCAATTGGCCAAGCGGTTTCAGAGAAAAAGATGTTTGAATGCAAAGTGCACAACTGACAGACCCAAGACACAGTGGTGGCAAAAGTTCACCATGGCATACCCAGGTAAGTTATACAGTCCATTCAGGTTATGAAGACAAGATACTACTACTAAAGTATCTAGGAACAATAATTGAAATAAAGGCAAACTTTCACCACTGAAGGACACAGTATACATTTATACAAAAATTATTACAGTGTGAAATAAGTAAAGATTATGAAAGTATTTATGCAAAAAATTGTAAAAATTTGTACAAAAACACTTTTTTTTGCTCTTGATTATGTAACAGATAATTGTTTTTTAATAAAGTGATAGCAGTAAATTTCTCTAAAACTTAAAAGAGAAAACTGAACCAAAGAAGATTTGAAAGCAGAATTTAAAGGGAAATAACAAAGGAAAAGATGATACTTGCTGTTTTAGCTGAAAATAGTTAATGTCCAATAACTCCCATAAAAGTAATCCGATCAATAAGGCAATATAGTATGCACATCTACACATCATGATAAACAATCCTACAACATATGAAAGCAATCCATTTGGCGGTTTCAGAGGAGTTGCAGTGACAAGATGATACTTTGGTGTTTTAACTGAAAAAAATCTAAGTCCAATAACTCTCATAAAAATAATCCCATCAATAAGGCAGTATAGTATGCACATCTACACATCATGACAAACAATCCTACCAAATATGAAAGCAATCCGTCAAGCAGTTTCAGAGGAGTTGCAAGGACGACATCATACTTTGGTATTTTAACTGAAAATAGTCAAAGTCCCATAACTTCCACAAAATAATCCAATCAATATGGCGGTATAGTATGCATATCTACACATCATGACAAACAATCCTACCAAATATGAAAGCAATCCGTCAAGCAGTTTCAGAGGAGTTGCAGTGACAAGAACAGGACTGACGGACGGACTGACGGACGGACGGACAGACAGACAGACGGACGGACGGACGAGTCAAAAACATTATACCCTCCGCAACTTCGTTGCGTGGGGTATAATAATAACTGGAAGTATCTGTTCCGTGATTGTTTTTACTACAAACGGCATTTACGTTTGAAAAAAAAACCGCAATAACAGTTTTGCAATCTAGTATGAGATGAACAATGTTTAATATCAAAAATAGATCTTTATAAGTTGGAATTTTTTATAAACATATCACATAGATTTATTCGTTTTATTTCTTATTTGTCAAATTGATGTAACCAGAAATCTGGACATAGTGTGATTAATATCTATTGGTAATAATTCAATTACTAATTATCAACACAATAACGTCCATTTGTTTTAGAAACCAATCCATTTAGGATAAAAATAGTCTTTATAATCTTTACTAAAAGCTCTCCTAAATCGGCTGCCTTCTTTTGCTGGCCACTTGAAGTAAGTGACATTACCCCCTGTAAGCCATGCAGCCCACCAACTGAA
>MJUU01044315.1:32143-53836 GCA_002080025.1 Modiolus philippinarum | reverse complement strand
TTTTTTTTAATCTCTTGATATATGCTCACGGCAATATTCAACGTATTTGGTGTAAGGGGTCAAAGGGGCCATGATTGCATTTTTTAAATAATGTGAAATTTCATTTTTGATCAGATTTCGATTGGATTTTTTCTTTGGATTCCTCTTGATATAAGCTTTTAGTAGTTAAACAATGGAATCTTTGTAGCTCTTATAAGGGGTCAAAGTGGTCAAAAATCGTAATTTTTCTAGATATGTGAAATTTTTATTTTGATCACATTTCAATGAGATTTTTTCTTTGGGTTCCTCTTGTTGTAAGCTTTTGGTTGAATGACAAAAGATTTACCATAGCTCTTACCCTTTCCGCACTGTTAAGGGGCAAAGGTTTCAAAATAGTTTTTTTGAAAATATGTTAAAAAAAATTATTGGACTATAATGGGATTGGTATCTCCGGATTCCTCTTATAGTAAGGTTTAAGATGCCTACTTCGACATACCTTTTATAATTTCTGATCTATATAAGGAATCAAAAGGGCTAATTTAATTTTTATTTTCCATAGTTTGTGTCCAGCAAATTACTGGGTCAAACCCTTTATTATATCCATCTAATTATTGTGTCAAGCTGTTTAGTATGTCCACACTCATTTAAATTACACGTGTTCAAATTGCAGTGGTCGACATGCTGCTTTCGTTTCATGCTGCGCTCGGCGTAGCATAGCCCTTTATTTCGTACTAAAATTACTAATTTTGCTTTGATACTGATTATGTTACATATTAAGATAAGATTGCTGAAACATTTTATCAAAATGTCATCTAATTATCTATCACCTATGATAAACATTTCACAAAGTATATAATATAAATACAAATTTGTTAATAATTAGAATTGACATCCATTTAAAACACATGTACATATACTTAGTAGTAACGAAAATATCAAGTAGTGTCATCATGACAAATATGATACTGCTACTGTTACAGAATTACAGAATTGATAAAAATAACTTATGAATCAGACATTTCTAATTCTATTTACATATCAAAAGCTAACATTAAATTTAAGAAAAAATAAAAAATGGTTTATTTGAGGATTAACACTTTATGTCCTAAATATCCATCAACACACAAAGAATTTTTTTGTCCATTACACTTCATTACCTATCTCTTACGCTTTACGAATTATTTTACAAAAACAAATTAGAAAATTTACACATTAACAAAATTTTACATTTCATATTTGATTTTTTTTTTGTATCTCTGACAAAATCAAACGCATGAATCTATTATTTTTTCTTGATTATTGTCCACCTGTCAGTAAGTCATACTAATTCAGTACACTTTTATGAAACAACGGCAGTAGAATTAGTAGGAATAAAAGAAGCGATTATTTCATCTATAGACATGGCTTATTGTTGAAGGCCTCATGCTGACTTCAAGATGAAGAACAACAATAAAAGCGTTGTTCCTTGGCTTGTTTTATACCATGAACGGTATTTGTAGAGACTTTGTCTCATATGCATTTACTCCATATCCTTTCATTCAACATATAGCAGAAACGGGAACACAGTGAATCAAGTGAACAAGGACCTGAGACAGCCACAAGACACAGAAACAAAATGACGACATTTAAAACCAAAACACTCATAGTCCGAAGTCCCATGTAAACCGGGAGCGACATCTGGTGCTCCGCAAGGGCAAGCACGCACTGGCTTGGCAATTACACTCGTTATACCATCAGTGAGGCAAATATAGTTTTGAAAGGTCTGTTTGGTAGCTGATTGGTTAGTGTCATTTTCTAACCCTTGGGCGAAACGATTATAAATTCATGGTACTTCTTTTACCCTCAAACGGTACCAAGTTTAAACTTTGGAAAGCTTTAATAAATTTTGTAGTATTCAAACAAGAAAATCACATTTCTTTCATTTGAAGGTGGCATCTACCTTATGTTACAAATATATATTGTAACTAGATGCGTTAGAACGACACGAACGCCCGGCATCCAAAAATTAAAGAATTGTGACAAACCAAGATGCATATATATTTATGCTTTATTCTGAAAGACCTTTGCTAGTACAAAGTTATACAGAAAGACAGAGACATATAACATGATACATTTACGCATATGTTGAGGTAACAAAGAGAAAGAAAATCAATCAAACAAGCATGTAAAAAAAGAACATAATATAGAAAAGAATGCATAGTTTAGAGTTATCAGAAAGAATCCATTTTTTTAAGTATGATTCTAATAAATCTGCACAGTTTTTTTTAGCTTTGACTGTTTTGTTAAATTCATAAGGTCTCTAAATTTAAGAGTATCACTGTTATCAAAGTATTTTTTATCTATACATTCTTTCCATTCATCAGTAAAATGTGTGCATTTCAAAAGATAATGGTAATGGGATAATTCATATATTAGATATCAAGTCAATTGAGTTAATTCAAATCTAGATACAAAATTGGTTAAATACAGACTAATGTTTAAAACAACCATTGATTCACCAATGTAAACTCTCACAACAAATTTCAGGCATTCTTTTAAAAGGCTCTGGGAAAAAGTTCAATACACTCAGACAAAATATCCTGAGATGGCTCTAGAAAACACAATCTGTTACTCCTCGATCTAGACTCCATACCAAATATAAAGTTGATTTAAATCTCAAGTGGTCTCAAAAAAGTTTCAAAAAAACAGTTTGTTGCGAAATGACAGACAAGGGTTAAACGATATTCCCAAAACTTTTTTTTCGGTCTTTCTTTTGTCTTTCGTTTTTTTTTTTTTTTTNNNNTGGGGGGGGGGGTAAAGTATGCAAGAGCTTGATTAATTATATACTCAAGCTTAATCAACTCCAAAGTACATACTGTAGAAATGTTACAGTAATCCCTCTTACTAACTCAAGAAATACTACAAAACAAACAAGTACTAACATATCTAGTATCAGACTCTGATTCCGACCATACCATGATGCCTTAATTCGCTATCACACCAAAGTAAAAGCAAAATGACTTTCGACTTGACTCGCATTTGTTCCACCCTCGATGATTTTAATGAGCTCTCACATCCAAACTTTTACAACAAGGTTACAGATTTCATAAATTATTATATACTTTTAAGAAGTTTTACAGAAAATATGAACATTTGATATCTAGATATGACGTGACTCGCAAACAGCTAATTACAAAGGGCATTTCTCATCCTCGATTTTATCGAAATGTCATTAAAAAATGTAAAAAAACTGATAAATAATCCAGAAAACTGGGACGTAATTTACATTCTTTACGTAATAGTGGATATCGACGAGATATTCTGAACAAATCCGTTAAATTGGCTTTGGATTCCAGTGACCTGAAGACTTTACATATATACTGGCCTCTCATTGATACTGCCGATGTCTACTGAAATACATGAAGACTCTTTACCAAAACCCTTCGGGGAGTTTTGAGTTCAATTTTTCTTCCGTAGTGCGACAGTGTTTTACCAGCAGCCTAGATTCCTTGAGCTAGCCGGCAGTTTAGCGGCGAGTACTCTTTGACCCTTCTTTCAAAATTACGCTTTATCTTATGCCTTTTTTTTGTTCCAAGATAGTGGTCATTGAGTTAGTAGTCTAACTGTATTGGGTTTTATTCGCATGTTTATGATACTATGGGGAAACGGGATAGAGAAAGGGGAGGTTTGGGTACCCATAAACCGGTTTAACCCTACCTCTGACTTTTGCTAGTGCCGGTACCAAGTCCGGCTATCCCGAGATCCTTTCGTTATTTATGTTTGTCTCTTGTTTTCATTATTGTTTTTCTGGTGCAGTTTGCTTGTAAATTGTGGCATGTGATTGTAGTTCCTGGCCATTGTAGGTGTGTGCTGTTTTCCTGTTTTTGTAATTCGAGTATGAACATTTTTTGTGATTTTCCTGTAAACTGACTACATGACACAGACGTAATGAACACTTTATATTTGAAGTTCAGTTTGAATACCTAATAGTCTCTGTAAAACCTAAACGGATTTTAGCGCTTATTTTTTATTTTCATGCTGCTGCTGATGCAGATTTGTAGGACTTAGAAAGAGGGTGAACGTATTTGAATCAATATTCCAGAATTAATGGAATGTTTTGGGTTTCAGACTAATGTTGTGGTGGTCTTATGCCAAAATGACAAATAATTAATTGCTTCCAGTTCAGATTCTGAATCCCGAAAGTAAATAAAAAGGACAAATATCTACAATAACTGAAAAACACAATTACATGGCACAATTTAAGAAATCTATCTTCAAAAGAAAAAACAAATAAATAAATAAATTTGAAGCATTTATTTTCTACAATGCAAAACGTTAAAACCTTAAAGAATCGCTATCACTCTTTTACGTAACCATTACTTTCCATTTTTGATATCTCGGAAGTCAGGTATTAACTTACATGTTCATTTTGAACATGAAATATTTTATGAAACAATATTTAATGAAATTTACAGAATACACTTCTGCAAAATTTTCAATTAAGCTACTGCATAGAATACTTCCAACAAATTCCATTTTCTACAAATGTAAATTAAAGGAATCAGAACTGTGTACTTTTTATTTTGAAACACCAAATACATTAATACATTTATTTTGGGAACGTCATCATTCAAAGAATTTCTGGTTGTCCTTCTGTAGCTCTTTTGAAAATCATAATTTAATTATAGAATGTTTCAAACATAATTTTTGGAATGGCTGCAAACCCGGAACTGAGCAACAATGTTCAAAATGTTCTTCTTATTTTAAAATACTATATTTATGTGTGTAGATGCAAGAACTCCTTACCTCACACTGTAAGGGTTATAGAGTTTTTGAAATACTATATGCAGATCGAAAAAAATTAAAATGTATACCTAACACAATCACGGTGAAGTTTTATACGTAAAAAGTGGTTACCACATGAAGTTCTTCTCTGTGGCTAAGTGCAAATGTTTTTGTTTATTAATAATTTAAACTATAGTTTCTCATGCTTACTCACTTCTCTTATCAAATATATATGTACTTATGTACTGTATTGCAAAAAATAAAAAGGCGGGTTGTTAGTTTCGTGATTTTGTTTGGCAAACATTTCGCGAAGTGTTAATTTTAGCGCTTTGTGCCTGTTATATTTTACGATTAATTGTTTTTAAGTATAAGTTCAAATCAAAACTTTTCCTATAGAGGAAATTTTGGGACATTTTTCTTTATCGCGAAAATGACCCAAAAGCAAAAATGTCCACTTATACATTCATACCAAATTGTATGACAATCCCTAGCACCAACTTTAGCGTAACTGACTTTCAAGTGTCACGGTTGTGGGATCATCAGCAAACATTACCACAAAATACAGCGAAACTGTAAATTTTGGTATCATATTCACGTGTTTCAAGAAATCAGCAGCGTTAGAATAAAAGAAAGCAATAAAGCAATAATCCAAAGTAGGGTAAAATTGTCTGACAATCACTGCCACCTCTTGTCCGACAAAGGGACCAAAAGACAATAACAAATAAACGAACAATCGTTATTCCTCCCTATTGCATTTTTTCTCTGTTTTTCTATAGAATTTGTGGATTTATTGAAAAGCAAAAACATATTGAAATCAAACATGTATTCATTGGTTTTAATTATAAGATACTTTCCATAATGCACTCATTACATTATGGCTCGAGGTAAATTGTCGTCTTTTATTGTGCTTTGATCTTTTGTATTGCTATAAATTATCAGAGACACCTAAACACTGTCTTGTAATCATGTTTATGAATATAACGGTGTTAATTAGTTCAGATATCTTTTGATATTCGGAATGAATTATAAATTATAGAACAAAACTTTTTAGCCATCCTTACGCTTTTTTTCTACTACACTGCACTACGCGACCACACAATTTAATGAAAATGCAATATGTTACGAAAGGATATGGATTAAATGAACATGAGACCATAACACATATGTTAACATTCAACTGCAACAATTTCAATGAGCTGTATGGCCATTTCGGAAAATAATTCCTCATCAGCAGCACTAGAACCCAAACAAAGGAAATCAATAATTTCAAAAATGTTTAAAATGCATAAAACCAACTGAAATCAAAATAATCAGTGATATTAAATATAGCTAAGGACAAAACTACGATGGAGGGAGTTAATCCTCAGGTTTTAGAATTTACATAAATTAAGATAATAGTAATTGAACAAAGTGTACACATGAGATATTATCCCACGTACAAGTACACCATATCTAAGAAAAATAAAGAGCATACATCTCTACCATGGGGAATTGTTTTACCAACTCCACACTGCAATAAAAGACAAACTCCTGAAGACTGTAGACTGTATTGAATCCGTTTTCGATTATTGTATTTGCGATATACATTTGCTCCTACAATCAACTGCCGTTTCTCCAATTAATTCTAAGTTAGCATGTAACTGTACAACTGAAGCACTCGACGATTTCATTGATATTTTATTATTTTTTTGATACAAAATTATCTTCATTTCTTTGGCAACAAACTGTAGTCCTTTAGTTGGCGACATTTTCACGCTTTTTTTTAAAAAAAAGCAATTATTTGGCGACATTGCTTTGCCCGACAACTTCAAACAACAGATTGCAATTTAAAGACAGAACTGTCTAATAATTTTGTAATTCCCTTGCGTTGAACAAATGTTTTTCTCTTTGAAATAACAAAATACCGAGGTGACTGTGAATTTAGGTTCTGCATATGTGCATTTCGACAATATATGTTTCTTTAGTGCAGATGAAATTAAAACATTTGGAACTCCATAAACCGAAATACGTATAAAAACTTATAGAGAACAAAAACAATATGATCTAAATTGAAATATCAAAATCAGCTAAGAACAGAGCTTTGTAAGAGGGAGATACTCCATCGATTTTCACAAAACTTCTAAATAATGAATGAACGGATATGGAGTAAATGCACATGGACAAAGTTGCTACAAACACATTGTAAAACCGAGCAAAGGAACAACACTTTTATTGTTGTTCTTCATTTTGACATAACCATGAGGATTTCAACAATGAGCTTTGTTTATACCCCATAGTAAGTTTAAGACGGCCCCTTGTACCGATTTAAGCGGAATTCCATGCTTAATGTCGAACAACGCTACATCCAAATAAAACCGGTTTTGACTATGATTAAGCTTTTCTCTCCATTATTACATAGCTCTGTTTTAGTTTTTAAGAGACTGCTGATTTAAGGTGTCTGCAGGGTATTATTTTCTTATTATAGAATTTTGTGAAGTTTTCTGTATAGAAACATAATTGTATCATTGTTCAAAATATAAAATAAAATTTGGGGGTCACCGTGCATTTAAGTGCAAAAAAATAAATTGAAAATTTCAGGATTTTACAAAAAAATGATACAGAAAATGACTATGTGAGGGGATAGCTTTAAAAACCTATTATAGATTTTGTTCATACTTTGCAAGTGTTTTGAATTACTTATATAGTTTATATATAAAAAATAAAAATTAGGGGTCGCCGTTGAAATAAGAGAGATAAATTGCTAAATGTTAATTTCCCTAGTGATATCTATGTTAAATTCTTTGATCAAATTACCTCCCTTGCATAATTTCTGTGTTCTGTAAATCCAGCATTATATTTAAAGCCTGTGTGTTTTATTTTACCTTTTAGTAATGAAAATGTTGTCAAAGTGATTTGGAATAATAATTAAAATACTTTGGAGCTTTCTTTACATTCTAAATAACTATTTTGCTGTTTTATTTAATGAATGAAACCTAAATGAACAAGAATTGCTCAAAAATGTCGGAATAATACCACTGAGACACCTTTACAATGAAAAAATATGGAACAAATGCATATTAGGCAAAGTCTCTACATATCCATGGTAAAACAAAGCAATGCAGTGCTGGAACGCTTGTATTGTTGTTCTTCCTTTTAAAGTCACCAGTAAGCCTCCAACAATGGGCTGTGCTCGTACCTAATAGAAAGATCGTGACGGCCACTTGATTCAGTTTTAGTGGAATTCATTGCTGAATGTCGAATAGGGCTGCATCCATGATTCTGATAACTCATGGAAACGAGGTTGCAAACAAAATATTTATTTTTATTATGAATTTTACTAAGGGAAATTTAGATAATCTATTAGGCTAGTCTTATTATTATAAATGAAAAAAGTATATATAATGCAAAACGGAGCTTTTGTTTCACTTATACCTTTTGTGATTGAATTTGATTCTTGTAAGGATTGGAATACTACTATGTATTTGATATTGGAAGGCCATCTAAACTTGATTAACGCGCAAAGCATATTAGATGATGTTAAATTAGATTGATGAAATCGGTTAATGTTTTACAGGGAATTATGTATATGCTTGAACAACGGCAGTAGAATACCGAAGGAACAAAGCACAAGATTACACAAATCAAAGTCCAGAGACAAGGCAAAAGCAAGAACACCAAAAGACGGAAGACTAAAGACACCACATGCCCACAAAACACACGAACATTACATATACAACACAAAAACTAAAGCACTAACAGTGTGAACTCTCAATAAAAAAGAGTGACATCAGGTGCACCGGAAGGGTAAGCATGTCCTGCTCTGTGCACAGCACCCGTCACACTGTCAGTGGGTCAATCCAGGGTAAAGTCAAAACCGGTAATTTCAAATCCGGGAAGACGCGAATCTAGCTGAAAATGTCAGTTTTTATTTGTGAGACTGACATTTCATATCTATCTATGATGTCGTGGTGACGGCCGTAGAATTTCTGAAGGGACGAAAGTAACAAAGGCTGAACATATTCCTGACTCAGCAGTTTTTGTGACAGTGCTTTTGCTCTTTCCACAAAGTCACTGTATGTACTGCACGCTCTACAGTAACGAATTAATTGCGAAATATATACTCCATATGCTGGGGATGCAGGTATATTTCTGCAGAGAAAGGGAAAGTTCACAATTGGAAAGTCAAAATCATCACGTTTGTCATATAATCTAGATTTCAGACGTCCATGTTCGTCAATGTATAACAAAAGGTCAAGGTATGAAGCAGAATCGGGTGTATCGGTTGTCTCTTTAATTTCAAGTTCATTTGGGTAGATACGATGTAAATATTCTTTAAATCTTGGGTTATTAAGAGAAAGTACATCGTCTATATATCTGAAGCTGAAATTAAAAGTCTGGGCTAGTTGTTTTTGTTTCTGTTGTATTCTGTTGTATTGAAGTGAACATTGCCAAGATCTTACATTGTATCACTATACCGTATCTTGAGGACATTATGGAATATTCAACAATTAGCAATAGTTTATATCTAATAATCATAATACATTCAAGTTTTAAAGTAGATAGACACTGTTGCGCTGCGCATTCAATCGCGCATTAGAAAAATAAAGAGTCGGATACGGGGTAGTTTTGATTTTTGGACCGGAACAGTGATTTGATGGCTTTTCCTTCGTGACGTCATAATTGAATGACACATGCAAAACGTCATATTTTGTTCACATTGCTGTGAATTAACTCCCTTTTCCTGTAAGTAATGTTTTGATCCGAAAACTTTGTAAAATATCTCTGTTAAAAGCATGGTGACATATACATTTTTTATTGTAACCAATAAATTACATCGTAAACCACCTGTTCACCAAAACATATCAATTCTCAAGGATGAAAAGTTCATTTTCATTAAGCTTATTAAATGGTCTTTCAAATTTTCTGGTCTACAATTCATTGTTGTAATAAAAAGCAAGGATTCTTCTCTACCATCACTTACAAAAATCATTGTTCCTGGACATGCAATGACATGATTGAGGCACTGAATCTTTTGCTAGACAAAATTTTTGTTCGTTTCGGCAACATCGTGTATCAACAGGTCATTGGAATTCCCATTGGTACAAAGTGTGCACCTCTCATTGCAGATCTTTTCTTGTTCTGTTACGAACGGGACTTTATGAAAAAACTACAGGATGGAACTATACAAAACAGTGATCAACTTATTTCAATTTTCAACGATAACAGCAGGTATATCCTTACTATTGACAATCCCCAGTTTTTAGATTATGCCGACCTCATTTACCCGCAAGAACTTAATAAAGCAAACACTGCCGATTTCTCGATCATCGTTGACTCTGGAAAAATTCAAACTACAATTTATGATAAAAGAGATAATTTTGATTTCACTAATACCAATTTCCCCTTTCTTGATGGTGGCGTTCCTGCAGCACCATCACACAGGATATATATATCTCAACTGGTACAATTCGCACGCGTCTGATCTGCTCTTGACAACTTTAATGAAAGTAACCTTACTATCACATCTAAACTATTACAACAAGGTTACAGATTTTATAAATTGATAAACACATTTAAGAAGCTTTATAGCAGATACGAACATTTGGTATCTAAGTTTAATGCGACTCGGAAACAGCTTATTACTAAAGGCATTTCTCACCCTCGTTTTTACGGAAATGTTGTTAAAAATGTAAAAAAATGATAATAAATCCAGAAAAACTGGGACGTAACTTACATATTCTTTACGTAATATGGGATATTGACCGGATATTCTTCATGATTCCGTTAAATTGGCCTTGGGATCCAATTACCTGAAGATTTTACAATTATACTGGCCTCTCACTGATACTGCCGATGTCTGCTGAAATCCATGATGATTCTTTCCAAACCCTTCGGGAAGTTTTGAATTTGATTATTATTCCGTAGTGCGACAGTGTTTTACCAGCAGACTAGGCTCCTTGAGCTAGCCGCCAGTTTAGCGGCGAGCACTCCTCGACCCATCTTTCTAAATTACGTTTTGTCTATTCTTTCTTTTTCAAGATTGTGGTCTTAGAGTTAGTGGTCTACCTGTATTGGGTTTTATTTGTATGTTCATATACTATAGGGGAACGGGATAGAGAAAGGGGAGGTTTGGGTACCCATAAATCGGTTTAACCCTACCGCTGGCTGTTGCCAGTGCCGGTACCAAGTCCGGCTATCCCGAGTTCCTATCGTTATCTTTGTTTGTCATTTGTCATTTTATTGTTTTTATTGTACAGTTCCCTGGTTGATTGTAACATGTGATTGTAATGTTCGGCCATTGCAAGTGTTTCTTGTTATCTTCCCTTCATTAACATTGCTTTTTATATTTTCCCGGTGCATTCTATGTAAATTTGGGTAAAAAAGGGGCTAAAATGAGCAAACTTTGATCTCTATTCTAGAAAAGCAAGCAAGGTGACTCACACGTTTTATTTACAGATTCCGGGTAAGTGTGATTGTTTCTTCAATTGTACCGACTTACAATAAAATAATATCATGGATATGAGTATTTCTGTTTATCTACCTTAAGTCAGGATTCATCATTTTCACAGTAACCTCGGTATTATGTTATTTGCACTGTGATGGGTGTCATTCGTGAAGAAGATCTTTCTGGTGTACCTGAAGCGCCTGGTGATACCTTAGATTTATTGGGGCTGACCTATAATGTTAACGTTATTTTTACTGTTGTTGTTGTTTGTTTATTTGTTGTTCTTTGTTTGTTTTTTTTTTTTTTTTTTTNTTTTGTCTCTATATTTCGAGTTTTTTTATTTTCCTTTCTTCGATTTATTGCTTCCATACCCATATTTTTTTCTGAAATATTCGAGTTTTGAAATATTAAAAAAACATTAGAAAATGAATTTAATGTACTTAAAGACCTGCTATGCGCATTTCTTTTGTTATTCAAGGCACTTTAATTCCTGTAAATGCCTTGGACTATTCCATCTCTCTTTTGTCTTTCCATTGATTTTCTCGATTTCGAAGCACTTTAACTGATAATTACCTCAAACTATTTACTTACCCCGAATAATTTACCTCATTAATTTTTATGCATATTCATTCATTTGTCGTTTGCTCAACTTTGACCTTTTGTTATGTTTCACCTAAATATTAGATGAAGTTTAAGTTTCATGTGGGAAAATTTTCCCGGTCAAAGGATCGAACTTGCTCTACTTTTCTGTAATATCAAGGTGATCAAACGACTTCAAAATTCGCCCCGGCTACCGTCGCAAGTTACCGGAGAAATGTAAGAAAATATATTTAAAGTGACGACAGATCGATAACTCCTGTAATTTTTAAAATATATTTATATAATAAAAGTAAACAAATATATTTGAAACAAGATCAATATAAAAGGAAACTTTTTCGTATGAAGAACAAAAAATAAATTTATTAACTAATTGATATATGTAGTATAAATAAACTGATTTAAATAAATATGAGTAGAAGATTCTATTTCAATGGCGGGATGTCAGCATTTAGTTTTAGATATATACTTACTTGTATTATTCATATTCGGCGGTATTTTTGTATATTCGAGGTATCTTGACCACCCCTTTTCTTACGAAGCACTTTAATTCAATTAATTACTCTGAAACATACTTTAACTATAAATTATTATAACATTGTAATATAATTTTTGAAAGAACATTCCAATTGAAAAGGAGAAAATCGTCTATTCAAATATGTATCGCAGCATATTTAATGACGTTACATAAAGGGACGTAACTCTTTGTATGAAACAGACGAATGTGGACGATATTTCTGTATGAATTTTAGTACATTAAAATAAGATATAAGATCAAGAGAATTTCGAACACCCTCATGTATCATTTTGGACTCGGGAAGCTTCGTTTGAGGCTAAATATCTTACCCTTCGGTGTCGGAGATTATCTTGTTTCGCTCTTCCCGCTCATTGGTTGATTTAGAATATCATTTTGAACGTATTGTAGATGTTTTACGTTTCTTGTGCTTTGAATATTTGATATGATATGTACGTCTTCAATGCTAAACTACTCATTTTCCAACAATGCTCTGCAAATCAATATTGTTTCCTTCCGGAGCACCTGATGCCACTCTGAGTAACATTGGAGTTCACACTGTGAATTCCTTGGTTTTGAATGTTGTGTGCTTTTTGGGGTTTTTTTTTTTTTTTTTTTTGGTTTTATTTCTGTGCTTTGTAGCCGTCTAGCGTCGTTGTTTTATGTGTTCTCGTTTGTGCAATTTCTTTGGGCTCCGAGTTTTGTAAATATCACTCATTTGTTCCTTCGGTATTCTATTACCGTTGTTTAATACGATGTTTGTCTCCACAATATTCAAAGTATCTTTGCATTTCTTTGTCTGAAAACCATGCCTGTACAAGAAAAAGGATACTTTCAGTATTTGATATTTATTATGTCCATGTCTTGTGAAATTAATCAATGCATATTACATGTGTAATTTCACATAACAAAGTGTATGTTTTATTCGATATATTTACGATGTCTGTGCAAGCAATACTCAAAGTATACCCCCCCCCCCCCTTTTCCGAAAAAAAAATGAGAAAATAGATACTTTGTAAATCTTCATTTCAAAAAGGGATATTTTCAGATTTCAGTCTGATGCAAACGCCTGAATTACTTTTTATTTTTTTTTTAGTATTTGATATGATTTCCGATTTTTCTTTACTTTGCATTATAGCTTAAAAATTTCCTTCGTCAAGAGGAAAACAATGAAGGACTGTCTCTATCTAAAATTAATACATATACATAACATAAATATATACAAGATTTTATTTTAATAATATTTAATATTTCAAAACTATTATACTTGAAACACTTTTTAACATTATTGAATATATGCGGTCACCTAATGTCATCGACCCCCGGTGTCTACTGAAAAGTTGTTACCAATTCATACAACTTACTGTATTGTTGACACAGGACAGGTATGACGAGGATAGACTTTACTCATTTTTCCATATATTATTGAAATATATAAATTTACAATTGCTAATTTTTTGTATGATAAAGAATTGACCACACTCGCTTCAACAAATGATAATATTCACTATTTAATATTTTGGGTATTTTTTGTAATCGTATATGTTTGTTTTGTTATATGCCTATACGGGTCAGTTATTTGTTTCATAAATATTACTTACTTACTTACATAACGTATAAAGAAACTACTCAATATAATAAAATGCAAAAAATTCGATTAAGTTTGTGTCGTTTAGATTAAAAAATTAAATCCAGGCTAGAACCAAAACCAGATTTTAAAATGGTTCATCACTATAATTATCTGTAAAAATTACAACTTACCTTTATTCAACAATTCAAGTAAACATGGATTACTATACAGAAAAGTCAAAGGGTCTACAATGTGAAATTTTGCGTTTTCCCAATTTATCAGAAAATAATTAAAAATATATATATATATATTCATGATAGTTTAAATCTAAAAAGACTTCTTCTCGATATGGTTTCAATTTATTAGCCCAACTAAATGTCAAAACTTAAAGATAATACGGCACTCAACCAATCTTATACAGTTTATGGCGTAAAATTGGATGTAATGTCTTTGTAAAGATACTTGTGTCCTTTACACAAATATAATGCCCCTGAAAAAATATACGTCGGGCATCCGCAACAAAAATGTGACAAAAATGGAATCCTTTCCAATCACAGGTCATTCATGTGCACCATTATAATATAATATTGATAATATAGTTGTCACATTTGGAGGTGCTATATATCAACAGCAAATTGACATACCAATGGACACTAATTGTGTACCCCTACTCGAAAATTTGTTTTTATATTCCTAATTTTCTTACGAGACCAAATTTCCTCAGAGACTCGTAAAAGATCATAAAATAAAAGCTGCTAGATCCTTCAATCTCACTTATAGATATACTGACGATGTTCTTTCCATCAACATGCATCTTTTGCTAAATGGATCCCTATTAATATACCTTCCAGAACTAGAGAAAAAGGAAACGACAGAAACCACCAGATCTTTTTTGACTAACTTCTCGAATTTGACAAAAATGGTCATTTTGACAAAAATGGTAATCTCAGTACTAAAATTTGCGAGTAAAGGGACAATTTATTTCAAAATAATCAATTCCCCTAGCATATGGACAGTAATATATCAGCTGCTACTGCTCACGGAGTATCTTTAACATTTGCTTCGTTACACGAGAATTACCACAAATGACACAGAATTTTTCATTAGACATAGTTATCTTCGTGACCGCCTTATTAATCAAGGCTTCAAATATTCTATATCATACGATCCTTTATAAAGTTCTTTATTAGATATCAATCCCTTGTGGAAAAAATTTAAGTTTCGGTCCGAACTTTAATTCAAGATTCTATCTTTACTTATTATTTGGGTGATCATTTCTTTAATTGTCTACGATCTTTCAATGGCAATTGCTGTTGAGATGCTACCGGACATTACGGCAATGGAAGAGGAGGTTTAGCTAGCCATACATGTAAAAAAATGGATAACAGGAAACACCTACAATGGCTGGAAATTATAATTACATGCCACAATCTGCTATGGAATAACACATGAAGAACACGAATAAGACAAAAGACTAACGTTGACAACGATAGGAACTCGGGACAGCCGGGCTTGGTACCGGCACTAGCAAAAGCCAGCGGTAGGGTTAATGGTGAATAAAAGGATATGGAGTAAATGCACATGAGACAAAGTCTCTACAAATACATGGTAAAAAACAAGCAAAGGAACAACGCTTTTATTGTTGTTCTTCATCTTGAAGTCACCATGAGGCCTTCAACAATGAGCTTTGCTCATACCTCATAGTAAGTTTAAGACGGCTCCTAGCATCGGTTTAAGCGGAATTCTTTGCTTATTGTCGAGCAACGCTACATCCATGTCTTTCTTGGTCATGGGTGCGGGATTGTCAACAAACATCAATTAAACTGGTAAAGTGCTCTTACAATCACTGTCATCCTTTGCCCGACAAAAGCACTAGTGTCTTAAGCTAGTGGACAACTACAACATATAGACAAACACAGGGCACTCATCAAGTCGAATGTAAGAAAACTTGGCGTTATAAAATAGTGAGATGTGGGCACTTAAAACAGGTGGTCTGGATTACATTTCGAAAATTACAAAAATAATTGCCAAAAATTGAAAGTATCAATAGTATATCCTTATGAGAAATTCTCTCACGCACAAGTACACCATAACTGAAAAATATAGAGAGCATACATCTCTCGCACGGGGAATCGTTTTACGGGTTAAACTGGTTAAACCGGTTTATGGGTACCTAAACCTCCTCTTTATCTGTCCCGTTTCCCTATAGTATAATAAACATAAGATCAAAACCCAATACAGGTAGACTACTTACTCAATTACCAAAATCTTTAAAGGAAATAAAAAACAATACATAATTTTGAAACATGGGTCAAGGGGTGCTCGTCGCTACACTGCCGGCCAGCTCAAGGAGCATAGTCTGCTGGTAGAAAACTGTCGCACTACGGAAGAAAAATCAAACTCAAAACTCCCCGAAGGGTTTGGTCAAGAATCATCATAAGTTTCAGTAGACATCGGCAGTATCAGTGAGAGGCTAGTGTGTGTGCAAAATTTTCAGGTCATTAGGTCTCAAAGCTAATTTAATGGATGCAAGCAAAATATCTTGTCGATATCCTCTATTACGTAAAGAATGCAAGTTACATCCCAGCATAATACCGGTTTAACACCCCATTTCTCTCGTCTTGCCTGTACCGTATCAGGAAATTGCAGTCACCAATTTGGCGGTGTTTTTCACCTGATTTGTCTTGTGGACCTCGGCTCTTGACCACTCTATTAGGTAATTACCCATGGACCAAAGTGGAAAGAAGAAACTTTATCGGTCTTCCTGAATTATTTTTCATTGTATTTTAGTGGAATTCCTGTTGAGGCCAGTTTAATGTTTATGCCATCTGCAGAAAATTATTTCTCAATAAATCAGACGTTTTTGGTACTGATAATGATGCACTTCACCTCAATCAGAGTATTTTACTTTGTGCCTCAGGTTGTGAATTAAGCTTTGGTGACATATGCCAGATTTGTCTAGCGCAAAGTAAACCAATTACCAACAGACACCGCCAAAGCATATAATCTTGCATTACAGTGCGAAGTTGTTCTATCCAGAGGATTTGTAAAATATATGAAAGTACAAAAAAGTCGCATCCTGCAACAAAATACAATATTATAAGTAAAGATGTCTTTCAAATTCCCAATGATTATATAACTGCCCTAGAGAACTTTCAATTATGCACGTGATTTTACAAGTCGGTAATTTTGAAGTCTCTTTCCTTCATAAGTGAGGCAATAAACTTTAGCAGAGTACTGAAGTACTGGTATATTGATATATTGATAAAATATGATAATTAAATGTATCTCGTTCAATAGCACACTTGAAAGCACTGCGTGATAAATAACAGTTTTTAGTATGTTTTTTGGTACATGGAAAAACAACCAATCAGATTTCAAACGGAAGCCTTGCTCAAAATTTAAAACTATAAGTAAGAAAATGTATACTTATAATTTGTTTTGCTGCAAAATATCTACCAAAAAAGCTGATACATTTATCAATACAGGACGTGGTGAATGGAAAAAAATGTGAATTATTCAATCATTAATTTTATTCAGCGTTGAGGAGATATCTCTACAAGTAGTTTATGTATTTGATGTAATACTTACTCGTTAATGTAATTCTTGATCATAATAAATTTAACGTAAAACATACTGTAACTTACATCACCATAAATATTTATACTACTGTAAATGTAATAAGAAATCTCAGAGATGGAATACATTACAATTGTAATTTCCACCAGAGGGACATCATAAAAAAAAAAGACTTGTTGAGGTAATGGGCAACTGTAGAGACTTCCACAAAATAAGGAATGATAATCCAATAAAACAGAGCAATGAATGTAACAACTAATTATAGTATTAATATTTGTATAAACTCTACAGTAAGCATTAAAACAGATACAGGATTCACCCCAATTCCGTTATATTAAGTTGCAATTTCCGGTAACACTCTTCTTGGTATCATTGGGAATTGTTTAACATTTTTAGTATTTTTCAAAGCAAAACAATGGACCTCTGTTAATCTATTACTAACTGTCATGTCTATTTCGGATATGCTCGCATTAATTGGAAACATCACAGACCCATTTCAAACGCTATTCGTCGGACAAGCATTTTATTTTCAGGATATTTTTACCGGAAGTAGTTGTCTATGTGCAGTAATTGTAGGCTGTGAAAGGGCCTTTGGTGTACATATGCCTTTGCAGTTTATGACAATTTTGATGAAAAAAATTACGATTTCTTTATTAGTTGGTGGATATAGCATACTTATTGCAATAATTGTAGCGCGCATTGTGGTTTCGGAATATGTCGGCGAGAACTTTTTTAAAACTAAGCTGTACATCCCATATGTTGTACTCATTCGATTAGTCCCATTCATGTTTATTCTAATTGCTTATGTCTTATGATCGAAGGTCTGATTCGAAACCGAAATATTTCTAGCAATTTATCAAATTAAAAGGTTGAGCTTATCGGAAAAAAAACTGAAACAGACATTGCAAAAACAGTCATTGTCATGACAACTATTTATGTCGTTTGCATAGTTCCTACTCGGTTTTTTATTTGGATGCGACACTCAGAGATTGTAAATGACAAAGGAAAAATAATTCTTCTTATTCACGCAACTTTGGAAATATTCAACTTTTCCGTTAATATTATAATTTACACATTAACAAGTAGATTTTTAGAACTGAATTTAAGAAACTGTTTTGTAAGTGCTTCGTAAAAAACAAACAAAGCATCAACAAACAGTTATGTCAATAAGGGAGATGAATCCACAAATTCAGAACATACAGATATATAACATGACAGCTTAAAAGTACTGAATGGAATACATGACTTTCCAGTTAGTGAATTTTCCTGTAACATTTTGACGTCACAATATAGAATCTCACACATTACAATGTTTATTGACGCAATTCGCACCATTTGACCCCAGCTAAACCGGCGCATGTCATTCGTAAACGGAAGTTGGAGAGTAGTCTATAAAAGTTTGTTTACATCAGGTTACAATCTTTTGATATTTTCCAGGATTGAATCACTCACAGTGTGACGGGTGCTGTTAACAAAGCAGGACATGCTTACCCTTTCGGAGCAAACCGATGTCACTCTCAGTTTCACTGGAGTTCACACTGTGAGTGCCTTTGTTTTGAATGTTGTAAATTCTATTTTCTGTGCTTTGTATATGTCTAACGTCTTTGTTTTCTTTATCTAACGTCATTGTTTTCTGTGTTCTCGTTTTGGCCTTGTCTTTGGATTTCGATTTTTGTAAATTTCACTCCTTTGTTCTTTCGGTATTCTACTGCCCTTGTTATATATGTTTTCTTTTTTAAAAACTGAGTTGTTTATACATTCTGCTAGGGGCCGTTTTAAACTTACTTTGGGTTTAAGTAAAGCTCATTGTTGAAAGCCTTGTGGTGACTAACAATAAAAGCGTTGCTCCATTGGCATTGCTTTGTTTTACTCTGTACATTGTATTTGTACATTAACTCCATATCCCTTCATTACTTATATTGAAATGCTTGTATTAATTATTTATACAAAGATACGACATAATTATTTTAATATTAGTTTTTGAGTAGGTTGGTACTCCAAGGGAAAGTAAAAAGTGCAGATCTTGAGCATTTAAATAAGTTTTCTATTTCATATTAATATATCATGATTTAAATTTGTTACAAATAATAATAATAACAAAATAAAATGACATAAAATTTTTTCAAGTAGAATAATTTTGTTGAGTTTGAAATATGTCTCTCTGTAAAATTTAGTATCGTATAAGTGATTTGGTAATACAAATAATCATTATAACTATTGCACCTTGTTACGGCACATATTGTCGCCCCTGCACATATTGTCGCCGGCGACAATATGTGCAACTGTATCGGCACATATTGTCGCCCTGCACATATTGTCGCCTACACATATTGTCGCCGGCGACAATATGTGTAGTACATTTTCGGCACATATTGTCGCCTGTTTTAAAATAACTTGTTTACAGCAATTTTGAGTTGCAAGTGTACTTAACCGATTCTGAGTGTTTGGAAATAAAATAGCTTGTGTTTCCACGGATATATTGAGATAAGAAGAAATAATTAAAATGTTAGGGGGCGACTATTCAATTGTCGGGGTTTTGGTTAAAAAAATATTTATTACCATGTCAATCTCTAACAAAGTGCTTATTTTTACAAGATGTCACTTCAAATTATTTATTTGTATTTTCCTTAAAAAAAATCTATTCAAAACAAAATGAAATTATTTATTTTCGTTACAAGTATCATTAGAAAATTTATTTTGACCGGCACCAAAATTATGATTAAATTATCTATTTAGAGAATCTCCCAATCCTTCTCCTGAAAATCAAATGTCCGTCCCTTTAGTAGTGCCTGCTATGTAAGTGAAAAAATACAAAAAATATGGAATGGTACCAAATGAAGCTGCTTAGGGTGAACGGCGTATTCAAAGCTATCCTTCTCGCCATATCTGTAAATTTCATGCATAAAGATTATCACAGGAACTATTGGAACTGTGAGGAAATGTTGGGCCCTCAGAAAAAACTACATGCACTTCCTATCTCGAATTAACTTTACTTTTTGTTGTTGTTTTGTTTTGCTTTTACCCGAACCCGTTTGTTCTCTTACTACCAACCTGATACAAATTCCATACGTACGGCTTATAAGTATAATTGTTCCCAATAGTTATTGTTCGTGACACAAAACTGTCGTTCTAAAGTTTTAATTCTGAAGATTAAGATCGAATCTACTTCACATCAAATCCACGTGTTCCCGATGATTATCTGTGTGCTTTTCTTTCCATAATAGAATCATGATATTGTCTTTCTAAGAAGTCCATTTTCTTCATAGGCTCATCTTGCTTTGCCCAGGCGAGCTGAAGAAATCAGAGTGCGTCCGTCATTCGTCAGTCGTAACTTTTTTGTTCATTGATCTTCTAGTGAATTCATTGCTGCATAGTTTCAGTTTGCGTCCGTCGTCCGTCCGTCGGAACTTTTTCATTTCGATCTACTGCTAGAAAATCGCGACAAGTATTTATATTAAACTTGCACCTTTCCCTAATAACAAAATGGCCGCAATGTTATATACTTGTTAACATTTTTTTTCTAGAGGTCGGCTGAATGAACCAAACCTGGCAATGGCTCTTAAAATATACTAATGAGGTGCTTTTAATTTATTAATTATCAATTGGTATAATTGTTACCCAATCCTATTGTTTTTCTATGCAATAAAATATTATTAAACTAAACAATTTGGCGGCGAAAGTTACTCAAAATTGCGGGCAGCTAGAAACTTAGATTAGCATTGGTCTGTATTAAAATGCACAAAAAAGTCATTTAGAGAACCACAAGATGGATTTATTAAAACTTTGTTTCAATTATTCTTATGGAGTGATGACTGATTGCTGTTATTTTTTTTGTCCTGAAACTTAATTTATAAATACAGGGGCGGATCCATGCAATTTGAAAAAGGGGGGTTCAAATTAGAATTGAAATGAAATTTCGACGAACGGCGCGAGGCGCGAAACGTTTTGCGGTATTTCTTGGTAAAACATCAAAATATTCATTAAAAATACAGAATTGTCCAAAGAAGGGGGTCCTCCCCCTGTGGATCCGCCGATGAAATAACTGACTATCAGTGGATAATGGACGATCAATAGTGGGTGCCAGGTGCTGGAACCTTTTTTGGGGGGGATATTTAACTTCCTACAGAATTTAGGCAAGAATTGACCCCAACACCTGCAGAAGTCAACTCGAAATCCTCCCCTTTTCACTTCAGATTTAATTAAATACAAAGTTTGTAAGGGTACATTTTATTTACTACAAATGATTTAATACAAATTAAAGAATCT
>MJUU01044315.1:11284-24035 GCA_002080025.1 Modiolus philippinarum | reverse complement strand
AAATGTCCACTTTCATTTGGGATACTGACACGTCATATCTTTCAATGATGCTATGGTGACGGCCATAGAATTTCTTGAGGGATGAAATTAACAAAGGTTGAACAAATCCCTGACTAAGCAGCCTTTGGGACAGTGTTTTTGCTCTGTTCAAAAAATCACTGTACAAACTACATGCTCGACAGTAACGAATGAACTGTGAAATGTACACTCCATAGGCTGGAGAGGTAGGTATATTGCTGCTAAGAAAGGGAAAGTTCACATTGAGGAAATTAAAATCATCACGCTTGTCATATAGCTTAGATTTCAAACGTCCATCTTCGTCACTATACAATAAAAGATCTAGGTACGAAGCTGAAGTAGGTGTTTCAGTTGTTTCTTTAATTTCAAGTTCATTTGGATAGATCTGGTGTAAATACTCCCTAAATGTAGGATTATTAAGAGAAAGTACATCGTCTATGTAGCGGAAGCTGAAATTAAGGACAGGGCTAAATGTTTTTGAATAAGCCCTTGTAAAAACTTGGCCTCGTACGAGTAAAGAAAAAGGTCAGCTAAAAGTGGCGCACAGTTTGTTCCCATAGGAATCCCTATTGTCTGTTGGAAAACACGACCTCCAAATTCGACAAAAATATTGTCGATCAAAAATTCTAACATTTTGATTACGTCAGTCTCAGTGTACTTCTTATTTGAATCGGTGTGGTTCTTAACAAAGTATGTCTTGTCTTTCCCTATAACTAAATAGGTGTATCTGCGTTCTCCATTTTTTTTGTAGAAACATTGATGTATTAAATCTGCAATTTCTGTTTTCAGTTTATTGTGTAGCAGGGTTGTATAAAGTGTAGAAAAGTCAAAAGTTTGAATGCTATGGCAATGGGTAAGACTGGTTGAGGATAGCTGTTCAAAGAGATCTTTTGAATTTTTAAGAATCCACATTTGATTCACATCGCTTGTACGGTCACCATTTTGAAAAATTCCTTGCATGCTATATAACTTTTCTGTAAGTTTTGATACAATAATGAGCACTTCAAATTTTCAATTTTTTTGTCATTTCAAAAGCAACGATCGCCATTTTGAAATTCTTCGACAAAAAATATTCCCTGTATGCTTTACGACCTTTCTGTAAGTTTTCATGCATTTTCGAGCACTTTGAATTTTCCCGCCTTTTTTACTGTTTCCATTGCAACGGTCGCCATTTTGGAGTCTTGGACACCAGAAACCAATTCTACACATGTTAGGCAACCCTTCTGTAAAATTTCATCCAAATCTGAGCACTTTGATTTTCCCGGCTTTTTTTTACCGTTTCCATCGCAACGGTCGCCATTTTGGAGTCTTGGACACCAGACACCGATTCTACACATGTTAGGCAACCTTCCTGTAAAATTTCATCCAATTCTGAGCACTTTGAAGTTTCCCGCCTTTTTTTCCGTTTCCATCGCAACAGCGGCCATTTTGAAAATTCCAAGACCAAAAGGACCATTTAGGCATCAGTATCGATCATCCCATGAAGTTTCATAAAGAATGGATAACTGTTTTTCCAGAAATTGGTTAGACAACATTGATGCGGAATACGGAAGAATAATAAGAAACACGGCAAAAGCAATAAGTCTCCTAATAACCAGAAGAAACGTAGAATAACAACATGTCACCCCGACTACGTCTGTTGTGACATAACAATTAATTCCCACAAACTTCGTTTGGGGACTTAATAATTCCCTCTTAAAAATATTCCAGTCAGTGCATTGCAGACAGAATGTATGCTTTCGAGAGATCAATGCATTATCTCAAGTGTTAAAAAACGTATCATGTACGTGAACTGAACAATTTCAAATTCAAAAGGTACAAATACTTACATATTTCATAATGTATAGTTTCAAGTGGCGACAATATGTGCCGGTATATTCGGCACATATTGTCGCCTTCAGTGACGTTCTTATGGAATTAACAATACCGGCACATATTGTCGCCGGCGACAATATGTGCCTTTAATGTCCAGCACATATTGTCGCCGGCGACAATATGTGCAGGGGCGACAATATGTGCCGTAACACACCTTCTGTAGGTAAAAATACATTTGATTTTTGAAATGAACATCTGCAAAAAATAGATTTAAAGTAGTTTTATTATATTAGTTGCACTTTTAGTAGGTGAAAAAGACATTGCATTTAATATTATTAATTTGATATCGATTGAGAAATTTGATTAGTGAAGAACTGATCATGACCCACTGTATTTTTAGAGAATGACTAGAAAACAGGAAATCAAAAAGTTATATCGCATGATACTAAAAATAGTAATGCATATATAAAGTTTCTGTGAATGTTGCTTAATTCATTTTGATGTATTTTAAAGAATCAATTACATGTATATATTATAAACACTGTAAAGTAAGTGAGAACCGAACCGTCAATCCAAAAGCGAACATTCCAAGGACAATGGCAACACCAGAAAGAAAAAAGGGAAAAAAACTGCAATTATATTATAGTGTTTTAACTTTTAAATATCATTTTTTTAAATATTTCAATTGTTTCTTGCATTTATCTAGAAAAGGATAAAAATGACCTTTTCAGCTTTTCTGTAAATTAATAAAATAATAATTGTAGTCTGTGAATGACGTCGATAAGATGTTATGTCGACCTCATACACAGACTACAATTATTATATTATTAATTTACAGAAACACTGAAAAGGTCATTTTTATCCTTTTAGACTATAATTGTATATTATTAATACTTGTGCACTTACAAAAAATACCAAAACGCATTAATTTTATTACTGTTACTGAATATTATAATTATTGCACTTTCAGGTAAAATGATCCATAGGACCAAAAAATTTACGCGGGAAGCGGTTCATTTTTTTTTTTTTTCGCTCATTTCTCTTTGGCGCGTATATCCCCGAAATATATGAAACCATGATTGGCAGTTAAAAAATTTGTACATTGTCTATTTGGCAGTTAAAAAATTTGTACATTGTCTATTTGTTGCCTAATGAAGTGACTATTTTTATCATATTTAAGTAAACTTTGACCCGAAAAAAAATACTCCTTGAGCAAAATTGCTTAACCTGTTTGAATGGACCCAATGATATCGGATATCTGAAGCGCGAAAATGAAACTGATGCAAATATTTTGATGCAATTGAATGATTTGATAAATGGACCCACAACCCCCTATTCAAGGTTCAAGGTTGTGCCAAATGATACTGCGAGCATGCAAAGTTGGAATTTTTATCAATTTTAATGTGAAGACATTTAGTTCTTGAACGAAAGATTGGAACTAAAATAGGAATATACTGGCCTCTCGCTGAAACCGCCGATGTCTTCTGAAATAAAAAAAAAGATAACGGGAAACACCTACAATGGCCGAAAAACATAGTCACATGCCACAAAGTGAAATCTGTAATTACAAAATCCTTCGGAAAGTTTCGAGTTGATTTTTCTGTCGTATTGCGTCAATGTTTTACCATCAGACTAGGTTCCTTGAAAAAGTTTAGAGGCGAACACTCCTTGGCCCATCATTCTAAATTACGTTTTGTGCTTCTTTTTTTTTCTTCTCAAGATTAAGGTCTGTGAGTAAGTAGTCTACCTGTATTTGGGTTTTGTTTGTACGTTTATTGTACGCTTATAAATTGTAAGCAATTCATCCTTGTCGAATCTTTGGCACTGATTATATATTATTTGTTTCTAATATGTAGGGCCCTGTGTGTCTTGTTTCTCGACAAATGAAAGTAAAAAGTAATCAAGGCAGTTTCTAATTCTGTCTGATGGGCCGCTAATTTGTGATACAATTGGCCTGTCTGGTATATGTAAATTAATTTGTTTTGCTTTTCATTTTGTATAGAGATAAATTGATTTTTGTCAAATTTTATGTATTTTTGCTGAAGGTATGTAAAAGCTGGAATATCCATTTTAAGAAGTAAATTAAACCAGAAAAATGTCTGTCTATCGGTCCTATCCTTTGTAAAAAATAGATATTTTACGTATTTTGTTCATGCATCAGAATAAGAATTATCTTCTAAAGACTGAAAAGAAATCTGTCAACAGCAATCAATGCATACTTCTTCTTTGATGTCACGTATTAACGCATTTACTATCGTTGTTGTCAACAAACACCACCATGGCAACTCAATTAAACTAACAAAGGCAAAATGGTAATGCAAACATTACATTGTTGTAATTATAGGCGACTTTCTTGCTTCAAAAGTCAATCATGTGGACAATCAGTAGTACTGAGTACACTGTTGCATATATTAATATTCTGCTATTCATTAGAGTTACATTGTATATGAGATAGATATTTTTATAGCTTATCATTTCAAAATCTTCGTTGAAGGTGACGTTTGATCGGCAAGTTTCCACAAATGAATAAATTCTAAAGTCTCTCAAAAACATATTTGGAAGTATCGCTAAAGGCATACAGTTTATTAAATACGGGGCTAGAACAGAATGATTATTGTATTAAACATGTTTGATATGCTAAGAATGTAAGGTTTGTTTCGAAACTAACATGAAACGTACAGCTTAATTCGAAAATTCGAACGGATGGCCAATATGTCAGCGTTTTCACCGAATGCTCATCATATTAAACTTTTGTGATTAAAGGATGATCATGTGATATAATAAACACCAAATGTGAAACATAAGAAATTGGAATATTTTTTACAAATACTACATACGATTAGAAATAATAGTGCATATTTTCTAGATGGCTTTCAATGCTAATGTTAGTGCAATAAACAGTACAAATATAACAGATTACAGTCCATTGTACGTACAATCAGTCCGTTGTATATAGCAATTATTACTGGTATTTGTTCTCTTGGTATCTTAGGAAATTGTTTAACGTTGATAGTATTATTCAGAGCAAAACAGTGGACGTCTGTTAATCTGTTGCTTACTCTAATGTCTTTGTCTGACATTGTTACTTTAATTGTTATCACCACAGTTCCGTTTCAACAACGATTCTACGGACAAGTATCGTTGGCTACGTTTTATTTGCAAGATGTTTCATTTGGTAGTAGTTGTTTATGTGCAGTAATTGTCGGATGTGAAAGGGCATATGCTGTACAAAAGCCTTTGGAATTCATGACCGTTTGGACGAGAAAAGTTACAATCATGCTGCTGGTCGTCGGTTATGGAATATTTTTCGCAATTATAGTCATGAGAATTTTGGTTTCAAGTTTCGTGAAAAATGAATATTTTATGCTTCAGCTGTATATTCCATACTTTATAATTATTCGATTACTTCCCTTTGCTATTATACTAATTACAAATAAATTATTCTGATGATACGTGGCCTGATTCAAAACAGGAACAATTTCAACAATCTTTCAGATGAAAAGTTAGAATATGCTCGAAAGAAAACGGAAGTAGAACAAGGACAGTTGTCACCATAACAACAGTGTATTTCGTTTGTATGGTTCCTACTGGTGTCGTTATTGGGATGGGAATCGGTGGGTTCGTCCAAAACAGCGGCAAGTTCATTATTTTGCAAATTCATATTGTATTGCAAATTATAAATTTCTCTGTTAATATAATAATTTATACATTGACAAGTAAATTTTTCAGGAGTGAATTTAAAAAAATGTTTTGTGATTGTACCATTAGACACAAAACTTCATCATCAACAAACCCATTCACTACTAGGAAAACAATATCAAATAGTGTCTTGTAAAATATTTAGTAGAATTTAGAAAAAAGTATGCATGTTGGATAAAACTGTTTTGCATATAATGTTGAAAACAGCACCCCTTGACCCATCTTTCAAAATTACGTATTGTCTTTTTCTCTCCTTTTAAGATTCACGTCTTCCCGGATTTGACTAGCGATTTTGACATTTTCCTAGATTGAATCACTCACAGTGTGACTGGTGCTATTAACAGAGCAGGACATGCTTACCTTTCGGTGCACCTGATGTCACTCTCAGTTAAACTGGAGTTCACACTTTGAGTTCCTTTGTTTTGAATGTTGTGATTTCTATTTCTGTGATCTGTATCAGTCTAACGTCATTGTTTTCTGTCTCTAACGTCATTGTTTTCTGTGTCCTCGTTTTGCCCATGATGACGTCGCGCACGATATTGCTACCACCGAACGTAACGTCAAAAGCATATATTTTTTTTCAGTTTTTGAAGACGTCGTATTGATAAAGTAAAGACGTCCTGGTTCCTTTTTTATCATTTTAATATTACTTTCTTTCTGTCATTCTTTAAATTTGTTTTTTTAACCAACTAAATTTTTCTGCTATTATCACTTTTTGTTTGTAAACAGATTATAAGCCATTTATATGATTCACGTCATTACTTCTGCATCTTTGTTATTTCAAATACCTTACAGCAGAAATTTTCGATAATTTCTAAGGTTTACTTCTTTTGTATGGTCCTTGCTAACGGGAAAAATAAACCCGCTAGTTTTGGGGGAATATAAAGGTCCCTGTTTTGAGGATATACGTTGCAAAGTGCTACCGATGCGATCAGCAATAATGACCACTAAATTAAACATAAAACTCTTTCAAGTAGACGATCATCTGATTTCGTGCTGAATCTTTTCAAATACGGGTAAATGAAGTTGTTTCAAAAACAAGCAAGAGTATATACATGTATGAGGGTATAACCCCCTTTTTAGACTCGAGACTTTAGCCTTATTTTGGGTTGGGACTAATATAACATGTTATATTAGTCCAAGTTTTGGGCGTACTGTGGACTTGACCACTGGACACTATGGACTCAAAAGTCATAGCATTTTGGACTTGTACTTCAAATTTAAAAAAAAGATTAACAAAATAAAAAATATGAACTCTGGACTTTGTCTAAAATTTTGGGTGTACTCTGGACTCAAAGGGCGAAGGTTATACCCTCATATATATCTGCTAGGATCAGTTGTCGGTTTGTGTTTTGAACTGTCAGTATACATAAAGTTGCCGTAAATGATTTAATTGTTCCTTTTTGATAAATATTTTTTTTTATCCTCGGTCTATTCGCATTTTATATAATTCATAAACAAAAACTACCCGAATACAGGACTGCCGAAAAAAGTTGTTTAAAATCGGATCCTTCTTCCGACGGTTGTTCACATAAGGACGAACAATGTTTGCGCTCTGTGTGATTTTTTATAGAAAATAGTCAGACTCGCGGCATACATATTTAGCTGATTTTGGTGTCCTTTTTCAAACTCTTTTGATTGATTTCTTTGCCAACAATTTTGGTAAATTGTATTATTATTTTGAATTAATTTGCCACGAAGACACATAAGTTTTCAAAATGGCCAACTTTGGTATGTGTTATTTCCTTTATAAACAATTCGTTGCTACATTTGGCAATATGTCAGCAATTTATATTATTCGAAGTGTTAGGAATCCAAACTGGTATACAGGGAAGTTCATTCCGGCCTCCTTCAAACAACAATATCACATTAGCTCCTACCTCGAAAGTTACGTATTAATTCCATCAAACCGAATAAATGTTTGAAAGATTTCAAATGAACGTAACTTGAACAAAACGGATATTTACTTCATTCTTTTTCATATTTCAGATTTCGTATTAGCTATATAATTTCTGGAATTTCTTAAAACCATTTTTAACATTTAAACAATTTTGATTTAAACACCCGTATGTATGACGTACATTGGGCACCCTGGTTTTTGAAATATAACAGAACTTTGAGTAGAGCTGTTGTGTTAAATTTTGTGTGCATTGTTTTACTCATTGTTCTTTGTCATGTTGCATAGACATGTGGTGTTGCTTTTTGGCTTGGTTGTTGGCTAATATGTGGGAGCAACCATTGGATTTTTATGGCGGCCTTTGGGGGAACATCTGCTCCTAAATATTTTTTACCACCCCTCATAAAAATCATGAATTAAATAAAGTGTATTCGTGGTTTATTCTATATAGTTTCCAGTTTACAAACGGTATGACAAAGGAACAGAACGGTTAAAGTTGCTCTTCATCTCTAGTCAAGGTGTAAATGATTAAAAAATACCATGCATGAATTTGTATCACAATTCTTGTTTTATTTACGTGAATATGGAGAAATTATAATTAGGAACTAGTGTCAGACTGTAGTGTCAGACTGCAGTATATTTATAAAAATGGATGAATAATTCATTTTGCATTTTGTTATTTAGTAACATTTGATTTCGAAATAGAAAATTCGTAATAAGTTCGTCCATTTTTAAGATATCGACATTATCGAATATGTAAACAGAAGGCAACATGATGCACATTTATAATGTGAATGATTCTATGCTTTTCAAAATCTTTATTTTATAATTTATGAGTTCTTAAACTTGGGGTGACATCAGTCCGACGTAAGTTTTTGCATTCCGCATGGTTTGTGACATTTTCATGTGAAATCGAAAAACTTCGAAAGTTTGGCTTAGAAATGAAGGTATTTACAATACAGAGTCATTATTCAAAACTAGACGAAATGCACATTTTAAAGATACGGAGAATTTTCTATTCCCTTTCTTTAAATATTTGATGCCGTAATGTAAATTTTATATGAAACGAGTTCGGACGCAAAGAAAACGTCATTTTTTATAATTGTGACATAAGAATCTCTATTCAAATATTCTGCAATGTGGAAAGAATTTCTTTACAAATAACAAGATATTCATGTTATGTTTTGGCGGAAATATATCGTTGATAAATATGCAAAAGATTTTAACAACTAACATCCAACTTTGCTATAGCCCTCGCATACAATTTTGTGAAAATAAATTGAAAACGCATTTACTCCATATCCTTTTATTCACCATACTTGATTTTGTGACATTTTTTTTCAATCTCGATTTAATAACATTACCATGAAAAAATATTGAAATCAACTGAAAGCGATCGGAATTATATTACACAATAACGAAAACTAACGACTAGACCACAACTGGAATTTAATTTTTGCATTAATGTGCACTTTCGTCGATATTTCTGCTTGCTCGGTGTGAAGGGAACTGCACATTTTTGAAGCGTCTACATACTTATACAGCTTGATGAAAGGCAGTTATCTTAAAAAAGTGAATAATGCCGTCAATGATTTTATGATGTATCAATTCCCTGAATTCTACGTTATCACACTATCAAATTTGGGGACTTTCAAGTTCAAAATATTATCGAAATGGTTAAATATATCTGTTGAACCTTGTACACGTGTTACGCGTCTACACCGGTAAAAATGACGCTAAAGCGATATTATATCAAGTACACTATTTTTGCATTATTTTCAAAAAGAATATACGTTTCTTTTGAACAAACTATGTGAAATTCCGAATCTTTTGATATATAACATTTTATATTCTTGTGATTTTTTATTCTTTTATTTAACAATTAACCATTTGTTAACACGAAATTCGCAACGTGGTACCAACAACGTGCGCGACGTCTCATGTCTTTGGACTTCGATTTTTGTAAATTCCACTCCTTTGTTCCTTCAGTATTCTACTGCATTTGTTTAATATTGTGGTCATGGAGTTAGTAGTCTACCTGCATTTGGGTTTTATTCGTATGTTTTTATACTATAGGGAAACGGAACAGATAAAGAGGGCCAAGTCCGGCTGTCCCTTGTTCGTATCGTTGTCTCCGTTCGTCATTCATCTTATGCGGGTTTTCCTGTGTAGTTCAATGGCAAATTGTGGCATGTAATTATAATTTTCAGCCATTGTATGTGTTTACTGTTACCAATTTTTAACATTTGTTGAAATTTGCCTGTATCAAGTCGGGGCAATTGCGGTTTACAATTTTTCGTGTAGTTTGGCACCTTCTTTGTCCTTTGCTCTTTAGATGTCGGTCTTTATAACTTTGTCCGGTACATTTGTTATTAACCCCATTTCATGATTATTAATCTATTATGGACTTCTCCAGATGGAACTGTTTTCCTATAGTGTTGTATGGGGCGTATAGTGCACGAGCCGACAGGCGAGGGCACTATTCGTACCAGACAACACTATAGGAAAACGAGGGAGAAGTACGTAACTAAATTAGTACATAACATAAAAGAAATCAAAATCAAAAGGAGGCAAAGTATAGTAAACCGGAAGTCACGTGAGGTATAGTCCCGTCGTCAAGTATAGTATCCCGCTTTCAAGGTAAACAAATAGCTGTTCAAATATAGTGACGTCAGATTATCCATGAAATTGTAGGATTTTTACATGCTATGTACTAAATATTGCTATAATTATGATTTCTATATATTTGTGTATAGATTATCTTTGAATTCTGATTTTTTTTCATTCTGCTTTTAATGTATAACCTGAGTACAACTAGTTTTTATGTATTTCCTAATATTTATATAGATGAAAAGACAAAGTGGGTGGAATCCACCGGAAAATTGCTACAGGCATTAAAAGTGTGTATTCGAACTCAGTTTATAATAGCCAATTTATCTTTTCATAGGAACTAAAAATTTCAAGGAAGCTTAATTGTTCGATTGTTTTTAAAATATTGAACTTACATCGAGAATCAATAAAAAGGAACCAAACAATCAATACTAGTTTTTACAAAAGAATCAATTATTCAATGCATTACAAAATTGAAATATATTCAGTTAACATCTATGTATCCTATCAAGATAGGCACACTTTTCACATATCATACTAGCCAAACAATTGCAACCGTGGCTGTGGCGACAGAATTTTTAGGAAGCATTGAATCATTTAACTTCAACTAAAGTGGTTTAATGTTTTAACGTTCATTGTAGAATAGCAATATAAATGTTCCTAGTTTTTTAGTTTATGATGTTCTTT
Source organism: Modiolus philippinarum (assembly GCA_002080025.1). Taxonomy (NCBI): domain Eukaryota; kingdom Metazoa; phylum Mollusca; class Bivalvia; order Mytilida; family Modiolidae; genus Modiolus; species Modiolus philippinarum. The sequence goes on along the minus strand of MJUU01044315.1, from coordinate 13,309 downwards.
TTTGTTGGTTGATATTTATATATATATATTATATAAGTTCTCTTAGTTAGTTAAATGTTCATCAAAGAAAATTCAAGATATGACATTTATAATTAGTAACCAAAATAGTCGTCTTTTTAAGGAGATAGATTAATATAAGCTGCTACCAGATTTTTTCTAAATCCAGAATTACTCTTTAATGCTATTCATGTTTGTATATATGTGTTATGAATCGAAAAAAAAAACGTTTACCTAAATAACATTCAGATTGTCATGAACTGATTATAGATTGATATTTATGTTAGGTATAAATTGTTATATCATGTAATGCATTTTATATATCTTATGTACTGATTATAAATTGGAATTTATGCTATGTATGAACAGTTGTCTCGTGTAATACATTATTATATATCTTGTGAACTTTTTGTAGATTGGTATTTGTGTACTATCTAAACTGTTGTCTCGTGTAATACATTTTTAGATATATCTCGTGAACTTATTGTAGACTGGTATTTATGTTATGTATGAACTGTTGTCTTTTACATCTTGAAAAAATACCAAATGTAGTGTTAAATTTGTTTTAATTACAAATCTTTTGTATCACTGCATAATCTGAGGTCACCGAGAATATTCACCAGCCCAGTAATCAGTCATTTCCTACACCAAATTTTACCTTTCGTATTATAGGAATTTACTGTTTTTATCAATTCAAATAACTTAAAAAAATAATGAGACTGCACTTGAAAGGCGTCCTTTGTACAGGATTTGGCCTTCTTTTTTTAATATTTTGGTAAAAAGTACTCCTTTAAGACTATTTTTTAATTTTACGATTCCATTTTTTTATTCTTATGCTTCTCATTGAACAGCGTTTTTACCGATAGTAATACTTTAATAAATTCTTCCAAAATTACTGAATCAAATAAAACCAAACGGGAGTAGAATGTTCTATAGAAATATTTTCATTCTTGTCGTAATACAAAAATACCGAAATTGCATAAAAAACAGTAAATTTTGGTATGCTGTACACGTGTTTCAAGGAGTAACCTCTCATCAGCAACATTAAAATCAAATAATATGGAAAGGCATAATCCAAAAATAGTCCAAAATGAAGTTCTCGTTTCCAAAAAATTGAAATAGGAAGCCAAATCCAGTACCTAGGACATCTACCGAGTGCCATACACGGAATGAAGCCCAAGTATTTTTATGTAACAGTAAATTTCTATAAAACACAAGACATAATTTTCATATTAAACAAGTCTGACTCTGGTCCACCAGCAGTGGCATCTGCCCAATGGTTCAAAATACAAAAATAGAATCGGCTTTCGGGTCAGCACCGAAGTACTGACTACTGGGCTGGTGAATACCCTTGGGGACTAACAGTCCACCAGCAGAGGCATCGACCCAGTGACAACAAATAACTTAATTTAATTTCTTCATATGCGCATTTCGACAACTTATGTCTCTTCAGTGCAGATAAAATCTAAATTTTTGGAAGACCATAAAATCAAAGATGTTTAAAAAATACGAAATTACTGTGAATTTAGTTTCTGCATATGGCCATTTCGACAACTTATGTCTCCTCAGTGCAGAAAAATTCAAAACGTTGAAAATCCAAAAATCGAAAGGTGTACATAGTCTGACAGAGAACAGAGAACCAAAATGATCTAAATAGAAAGCCAAATTCAGCTCAGGGCAGAGCTTTGCAAGACGGAGATGCTCCTTAATTTTGCACATATTTTTTTAATTAAGATACTGTACGTTTTGAAAAAATCGGTTTTCGGGCTAGCACCGAAGTACTTGACTACTGGGCTGGTGAATACCCTCGGGGACTAATAGTCCACCAGCAGTGGCATCGACATCATATCACTTGCGTCATATTTCTCTACGATGTGATTGTTTTTTTTAATTCTCCGGTTATTGTGACAAAAACTGTATGACGAATATATATATATATATATATATATATATATATAATTGCAACATTCTAAAGTATAACTACTTAAAATACTAGTTTTATGTTCAAGATTTACAATCATTATATAC
>MJUU01044314.1:28115-38473 GCA_002080025.1 Modiolus philippinarum | reverse complement strand
ATGGCAGATGTTCCAACTTGACCAAGGTATTAGTGGAATTAACATTTGGTGTAATTTTCATGAAAATCTGTCAAAATTTGTTGCCATGAGAGTGCTTACAAGGTAAATTTTTGGATAAAACAGAGTCATTATTTTCGACAAAGTCCCATAACTCTGTCAAAAAATATCAACCGAGGCTGATTTTCCAACTTGACCAAGGTATTATTGGTATAAACATTTGCTATAAATTTTATGAGAATCCGTCAAAATTTGTAGGCATGAGAGCACTTACAAGGTCAATTTTTGGCTAAAACAGTGTTATGTTATTTTGGTCAAAGTCCAATAACTCCATCCAAAAGTCTCGACCAAAACTGATCTTCAAACTCGACAAAGGTATTAGTGATATATACATTTGGCATAAATTTCATGAAAATCTGTCAAAATTTGTAGCCATGAGAGCTTACAAGGTCAAATTTTGGCCAAAACAGTGTCATTATTTTCGTCAAAGTCTCATAACTCTGTCAAAAAATATCAACCGTGGCTGATTTTCGAACTTAACCAAAGTATTAATGGTATAAACATTTGCTATAAATTTCATGAGAATCTGTCAAAATTTGTAGCCATGAGAGCACTTACAAGGTTAATTTTTGACTAAAACGGTGTCGTTATTTTCATCAAAGTCCCATAACTCCGTCAAAAAATATCGACCAAGGCTAATTTTCAAATTAACCAAGGTATTAAAGGCATAAACATTTGGTATAAATTTCATGAAAATCCGTCAAAATTTGTAGGCATCAGAGTGCTTACAAGGTCAATTTTTGGATAAACAGAGTCATGATTTCAGTCAAAGTCCCTTTACTCCGTCAAAAAGTATCGACCAAGGCTGATTTTCGAACCTGACCAAGGTATTAGTAATATAAACATTTGGTATAAATTTCATGAAAATCCATTATAATTTGTATGCATGAGAGCGCTTACAAGAAAGTGTGACGGACGGACGGAAAGACAGCATTTCTATGTCCCCGCTCCGCGTTGCAGCGGGGGACAAAAAGAGAAAATGGTCAATTAAAATGATATGATATAATTATTAGTTTGGTGTTTCTGTAAGAAAATTAAACTTTATACAATATTCTTTAAACCTTAAACCATGAAAGATGATGAAATAAAACATTTAGAAATATAGAATTGGTAAGAATATTGATTAAGAGTATGCATGACTATGAATAAAGGAGATTTAAGAAATTTGATTAAGAGTATAATGACTAAGAATTTAAGAGATTGAAGGACCTGGATTAAGAGCATAATGGACTAAGAATATAGGAGATTTAAGGACTAAGAGTATAAATGACTAAGACTATAAGAAATTTATGGGCTTTGATTAAGAATATGATTGACTAAGACTAAGACTAAAGCCATATCAAACTAGATATAGTTCCAACGACTAGACTACAATCTGTCGACGATGTGTTACCGACTTACTGTCCCAAACCTAAGAAGGTCATCTCCAAGTTCATTTTTTAATCTGCGGAGATTTGCAATCATACCGGTGCAAGGTCCGCACCACTCCTGATATACATCTACAACTGAAGTTCAATAAAAAAAACAACATTTTTAATCTTAGGGATATTGATATGGTCCTCCCAACAATAAATATGTACATTTATATATAGTATGTGTATGAAGGTAAAAGATAACATACATTAATGCTCTTTGGATTATCAAGATTTTTTAAGTCACAATCTGAATCATATCCTAATTTTTTCTTATACAATTATATAGTTTTTTTGTTACTTCACAGGAAATTGAAATAATTCAATATTAAAAATGAACAAGTGGTGTTCAACAATGTGTTTATTTAAGAAATTATTCATGGGCGCTGGTGGTTTGTTGGAGATTTACATTATGGGTGGCCATTATTTTTGTTAATATTTTACCCAGAGCGTAGCGCAGCGGAGAAAAGGTGGATTGAATACTAGTTATGATACCTCCATCGTATTATGACAATATAAGTGCTCTTTTTTAAAGTTCTGCATTTAAGGAGGTGATTGATTTTTTTTAGCATTCTGGAAAATTGATTGGATTGTAGTCACTTGATTTCAAAATCATTATTATCTTCTACCTTCAGATTAGTGTATGATTCACTGAAATAAAACACAATTAAATCAATCAAAAAGCAGGAACATTCTTGTTCAATCTGAGAGAGTTGTTCCCCCTTAACAGCCATATAGATGGTCATCACTTATGTCAAAAAAATATGTAAAGTTTAATTCATTGAAAAAAAGAACAAGAATGCTCCTAATGTTATAAAATCGTGTATAAAAAACAAACAAGCTGATTTGTGTTAATGTAATTAGTTGAAGAAATTTATGAGAATTTTTGTCATCTTAAATTTCTTCAAAATTCAATTCCATGTCTTAATGGCCTANTTTTTTACGTTTTTGTCCAAGATATTGCTTTTTGTCGTAGTCCCATTTGTCCAGTCCGAGAACTCAACTCGAAGTCGTTAGTAACTGTTGCTACGTAGCCGTAATATTCTGTCGCATTCTATAAACACAGCCTTCGAACTTTATCTTTATGATACTAAAACCGCTGTATATAAATGTCATTTCAGTCAATCAATCGGTTTGTTTCATTTTCACTTTATTTTTATTGTTCCAACTTCTAGATATAGCCAACTACATGAGAAGCGATATGCATATATAATTTGATACAAACGTTAAAATTAGCATAGAGCAAATTCACAAAAACTTTGCCGGGAAAACGGCTAAGGCAGATGTCATGACAAGTCAACGTAAAATAAAGATGCATCAAGTTGCCAAGTTAGCCAACAAGTGCATGCATGCGATCATTTATCAAAAATATGTCCATGCAACAACTCCAGTGAACTCACTGAAGGTGAATTTACTATAAATGACAAAATTTCTTACCTTGAAATTAGGATGGCCTTTCCTTAAAAGCTTCTATGATTACGTACTGTAATGTCATATTCGCGTGTATATTTGACTGACAACTTTCAAATTAAATGGCATTACGCTTTAAAACATGAAAATGCTCATATGATAGTGAAAATTGTCAATCTTCAAATGAAAACACCTTAACTTAGCGTCTGCTACTCCGGAAATGAACACACACACACTTCAAGGACAGACAACTACAAAAAATCAAAGAACTGAAGTGCTGTTGAGATTGCAATGCATTCTGAGGTAGCATATATTAACTGTTGATATATATGTTGAGATCGTGAGTTATGAATGAGCTTTAGTGTAAATTTAAAATTTTTCTCTTAATGGATGACCTGAGCAGACTTGTCAAGTCTCATGCATCACCAAAATTTTTGCTAATAAAATAAATGTTATTTTGATGCAATGAATTCAATTTCTTCCCAAGTGATGTAAAAAAAAACACTACTAAATACTTCAACTTCTTTTTAATTTATCCAGGAGACACTAAATATTTTTTGAAGAACTTCAAGTTGCACATGTCTCAAAAAAGCATGTTAGACAAAATTTACAAAATAATGGAGCAATTCTAACATTTTCTGAACAGAATTACAAGATACTTTTTTAAAAACATAAAATAAAATGAACAAACACTATGCACACGAAGACATAAATACAACTGTTTACAAAAATTAAGAGATCCTGAATATTCAAAATGAAATCCTAGCAGGTTTGGCACGTAAAAACGTTTATACTGGAGAAATAAACCACAAACTCTAACACAAGACGAACTTCATCTTTCTTCAACACTTGAAATATCTTACCTTTACCTTTACTATCAGTAATTACGATAGAAATTTATGTTGCAACATGCTCCCTATAACCGAACAAGTTCCATACTTTAAATGACAGGAAAAGACTTCGATTTGACGTACAATCACTGGATCAAGGTTGCATCGCCGTAGATCTATTTTTTATCATTGTGCCATTTTTTTATATGTGCATATCTATGATATGAACTTAAAACAAAATCGACACAAATACCATAAAAACTAAGGTTTCGTTCAGCCAATGCTGCATAAAAGATAAAATTCATCACTGAGAAGTCATATTTTGGGACCCCTGATAAACACCTTCTCTCCCCTTTTCAGATATTAAATTCAAAGGTTTTTGGTCTCAGCTTTCCCAGGGTGAGTTGACATCACTGTTCATTCGTCCCTCCATCGTAAACTTTTCATTCAAAGATCTCCTCTGAAACCAGTGGGAGTATTGGAACAAAACTCTGTAACAATGGTCCTTGGGTACCAATTAAGCTTTAAAAACTGTATCAATTGCATAGGTCTGCATTCAATCCAAGATGACCACCAGCAGGGCAAAACAATTAACATTTGTCCATATGCAATGGAAATTTGTTCAAAGATTTTGATCTCTGAAACCACTGATCAAATTGGAACCAAACTTGATCACAAAAACTCATATTCTTTCAAAATTTGTGTCTAGCAGGACTGCACCAAATCCAAGATGTCAACCAGTGGAGAAACGTTAGAAATTTTCATAGGACCCCCATAGGGAATTTCATTATGATCTCTGAAACTGCTGTCTATATAGGTCATGGTATGTAAGAGATACAGTCATTTGAGAGCTCCTTATTTATTCTTCGCTCGTTTTTAAGGTTGGACCTTCCTCATATTATTTAATCAATTTGTAGCGCTTCAGATTAATTGTTTTTCGTCAATTAAAATTTAGTTAAATAATTGTCATGCAGGACAAATTAAAAATACACTTCAATTTAATAAACAGTTTGTTTTAGGTGGTATATATTTATATTCAATAGGACTGGATTCCGATTATACTTCTCACTGGTATTTGAGGAGATCGTTTCCGCCTTCAATTACACGAGAGTTCCTATCCCGAAAGTCCCGTATTNCAGTTGTTGAATCTATATAACTTGTTAAATATTTAATACAGACCATTTAAACCTTCCTTTGACAACAGTTCTTCCCATTCTTCCTGAGATTCTACCTGCATCTGCAGTTGTACCTCTGTCTTTCTTCTTCCTGCCATTGTTTCTTCCTTCTGTTCAGTATCCTCCTTTAATACATATCAATATTCTTTATTTTAATAGAAAAACATTGGTCGGTTATCTCCCTTTACCAAGTTAGTTATATATGGTAAAATAGGAGATATTAAGAATCTAACACCAGGGGTAGTGCGAGACGGGAGAATCTCAGACACCCAAGGGTAAGATTTCCAGTCTCGGACGAAGCTTGCTGAGTCCGAGATGATTGAAATCTTACCCGAGGGTGTCTGAGATTCTCCTGTCTCGCACTTCCACTGGTGTTTGATTTTATTTCTCACCGTTATTTACCCTAAAATATACTAAAATCCACACAAAAATGTCTCCCCCTTTTTGTCTGTTTACACAATCAGTTACGTCCCTTTTTGCAACGTCATAAAATCAGGAATGTATACCCGAGCGCGCCATATCTTAAAAGAACGATTTTCTCGTATTTTCCTGTGAAATTTTACTTCAAATGATATAACAATTTTATAATACGTAGATTAAATACACTTTTCACCACTTATGAGGACAGATGTACACTATAAGACCCTAATGTGTAAACACGATATTTGCCGGTAAACTGCACGTGATTTTTTTGTCTTGCACTAGTGTAAGACAAGGAAATCTCACAACGCTAAAAATAGGAACTGCTGTGTCTCAAAAGTGAGAAAACTAATTTCAATATCAAAGGGGTTTATTGTTATTTTAATCAAATCATCTTTCCTCTGGCCATATATAACTATTTTGAACATTAAGATTATCAACAAAACAATAATAAGTTATCTCCCCTGTTATAATGTGACAAAAAACATAGACCAAACCTTTACATTTGAATATGTGAGTTAGGGGTTTAACTCACAAGTATAAAGATACATCTCATGGTTTAATGTAGTAGTAGTATGGTGGTTTATCGCCTTGAATACCTGTATAGGTCTCTCATGGCATTTTAAACCTGGAGGGACGCCCACTCCAATGCAATGTAATTTCGGACAGTTGATCTTCCCTGGTATCCGCTGACTGTCGTGAGACTTCGCAGTCGAATTCCTTGGTGGGTCGATCTTTTGGGTGTAGAAGGACTTTGAAGAACTCAAAGCCCTAACTACGATATGCGCAGCCGTTAGCCTGCATGTCTTGGCCCCGAGAGACCAAGACCCATTCTACACATTGATGTATAAAAAAACTCCTAATACGAATTATTTCAATTTTCATAGGACAGAAAGTGGAATCTTCTGTTCTGAAGCCACCTAGAAGAACATGGAGTACCATGTTCATTGTCTTAGTCATCACAATACACATTCTGATGTTTTCAAACAAATGTGGTTTGCTTTCCTAATCAAATCAAAATAGTGCACACTTACATGTGTGTACATGTTTGAAAGATAATAAAAATATTCATTTATTTTTAATACATACAAAACCACATTTACATATGTACTTGCAGCATTTCAATTTATATTTTTATGAACTTAATTGTCAATAATTAGTTAAAAAAAATTCCTCCAATAAGATAGCAAAAATACTGCAAAAACTGCATACACTCATATCTTTTGGGTCAAGACTATTTAGAATTTGGAATTACAATTCAAATGAAATACAAATACAGTGGAACTCCGAAGGCTCGAACACCCAAGGGACCAATGAAAACAGTTGAAGCTACAGGGGTCTTCCAGCTATCATGGTGGAACTATGTTTAAACATAATTCAAATATGACATTTTTCAATCACTTGTGTCCATAATAGGTAAAATCTGTATATACTCGTGGGTATTGTCATGACAATCGACAGTACTTTTGATAACGTCATAAGCAGCTTGACAACAGATTTTGCAACGCCATAGAACTAAACATCATACTTTACAGGGTAAACTGGCTGCTTCACCTATGAATACAAAGACAAATTCATCTTTTCTGTACCCTGTAAGTGTCATATTAGAATCAAAATAATTCATGGATCGTGAATATATGTTGATTTTACCACAAGTTTGCACTTTATGCCTATATTTTACCCCTCACATACGCTGTGGGTAAAATATTTGCCATAAAGGGCCAACCACTAGTAAAATTGCCATATATTATTTCCTAAGAGACCAGAAAAAGACTTGGAGACATCCACGGTGAGTTATTGCAGTTCTAGCCATTGAGGTTCTACTGCATTATTTTCTCATTTGGCTTTTTTCATTGTGACAAAACTTCATCTCTATATGATTAAATGAAAGTTTCTTTATTCAAGGAGAAAACTTATCAGTATTTCTTTAACAGATACAGTATAACTTCAACAACTCGATCATCAAAACAGTTCCAGTTAGAGAGGCGTTAGAGATATCGAAACCAAACTATGTTTAAACTTAAACAAAGCCTTACAAAGGACCAACAAAAAGGATCCAAGACATTAATGGCCCCCGGTGTTTGAGTTATTTTAGATAAAGCAATCAAAGTTCAACTGAATAGGATTAAATTGGATGGCTAATGAAACAGTTATAAATACCATATAAAATATATGATATCATGAATTTTGATGCAAACAAATAAATTATTAAAAACTTGTATTTACTTCTTACAGTTTTATTTACATGTAATACAATTAATATAGGGTGTATTATGTGAATAAATATTTATAATTGCTTTCAATACACCTTACAATAAGTCTAACCTCATGCAACATGATCATGTAAAAATCATCTTTTGAAAATTAACTTACTTATGCACATACACACACAAAAACAGAAAAATAAAGTGATGTACAATGTAGTGTACAATTTTGTACATACCTCTTGCATACAACTTACAATTTATTGTGTGGTCACATCATAAAGAACTGAAATGTGTAGATCAGAAGGCTGTATATATTGACACATGCTGGGGAAAATGTGTTTGTGAAATAACAAACAAAAGGTTTTTCAATTCATCTTAACACTAAAACAGATGGACTGACAAGAGCAGTATATCTGGCCCTGACACACTGAACTTGAGAATATGGCAGATTTCCAAGATGATTAACATATTTTATTTGCAATTCTTCAATGAACATACCAATATTCCTCTAGTAACACCTATAAAACTCCTGTCTTTTGTCTTCTCATCAAGCAATCAAGCTTCTATAGAATCCTATTGTATACCAATTTGTACTGCCTGAAGGGATTTACATTGATACTCTAGTGATGACAAATTGGTATACAATAGAACTCTACATTTTGTATAGAAGCTTGATTGCTTGACGAGAAGACAAAAGACAGGAGTTTAGAAGGAGTTTTATAGGTGTTACTAGAGGAATATTGATATGTTCATTGAAGAATTGCAAATAAAATATGTTAATCATCCGGGAAATCCGCCATAAGTCTCAGAAGCTGCCATGGAGCAATAAATCAAAACGTCTTGATATTTTGAGAAAATTCTCAGACCTTAAAATATTCTCAAGTTTTGAGACAAAAAGGCCTGAACTCATCCATTCATAATTTGTATTCAAAAGTCCTTCTCATACAATTAAATATATCACAATGTGAAACCTGGGAGCATGCATATAATTCAAAGTTCAATACTTTTATTTTGACAATTCTGTTTATATGTGACTTGTCTTTATCTTTTTATTTATTATGGATTAATATTTTCTTTTAGAAGAACAAACACTGTTCTATGATTGTTGTTGAATTAAAACATGTAGTTTTCTGTCAAAATTTCCCAAAAATATGCATATTTTATTTATATATATTTGAAATAACTGTCAAAATAAAAATAAATGACATAAGTTCATTCATATGCCATAGTTACCATCGTTTCCTCAAAATATAAGCTTAAGTTATAAAACAAACAAATTTTATAAAAACAATGGTCCTAATTATGAATCATCTTTTGAATTACAAAATTTATACATTACAGTCAACTCCACTTAATTGCATACCTCTTAATAGAATATTTCTCTTAATTGCATACATTTCTGCTGCACAAAACCATTTACTATATGTTTCTACATTATTTTTTCCTTTTGATTGCATATTGAATAGTTAAAAAATTCCTGTTAATTGAATAGTTTCATTTTCAAATCAAGACATATTTTGTGAAATTTAACATTAAAAGTATATATTTTTTGGCAAATTGTTCTGAAAAAAAAAAATTAAAATGAGATATCTAATTATGAAATGTCAAATCAATTAATAATTTTGTAAATACAGACTGTAATTTCTGTGTTTGTTTAATGATTAACTCATCATTTGACACTTTTCAAGTTAATTGACATGTTTTTACAGCAAGTTTGAAAACTCCTCTTAATAGAATATTCCTGTTAATTGCATAATTTTTCCTGACAAATAAGGTATGCAATTAACAGGAATCCACTGTATTATGTTAACTGTCAATTGAGATACCCGTATTCAGAGAACATCTAATCACTTCCTGTGAATCTTGTAAATTTGAATAAACAAATAAAGAGATATGGAGTAAATGTTCATGGGACAAAATCCCCATAAATACATGGTAAGATTAAGCAAATGGAACAACACTTTCATCGCTGTTCTTCATCTTGAAGTCACCATGAGGAGTTCAACAAAGAGCAAACACTCCTACCTCATTGTAATATATAAGTTCAAGACGGCCCCTAACACTGGTTTAAACAGAAATTCACTTGCTAAATGTTGAGCAAAAGTTACATCCATCACCTGTTTTACATCATTTTTGTTATGGATGCAGGTTTGTCAACAAGCATAACATATCAGGCAAAGTATTACAAATACTGTCATCTAGTGCCCGACAAAGGGGCCAACAGACAATACAACATTTAATTCACAGGTCTGTATGCGCATTGCAAGGCATTTTAGATTTAAGCGTTTGCATATACATGTACCTTACACATGAGAAGAAAAAATAAAGACTGTCAAATCTCTTTCTACCCCCAAAAAATTTTTTCACACAGTTCTAAAGTAAGAAATTCCCAATGTAAGCTACATGCATAAATAAGATAAATATAATTGTCACACTACTCAATTTTGTTACAAGCAGTTTCATTTTGTCCTTCAGTTGCACCAATAGATATTTTTTTTAATTTACAATTAAAACTAGAAGAAAGTGTGAAAAGCTCACAAAAACATACCCCCTTTCCACCACCATTTAATTCCAGATGTACAAATTTATCCCCCAAAAAATCAAGTCAAATCAAATTTGATATAGCTGGTGCACAATGGCAATATGTTCTTATCATTCGGTAAAAGTTTCATTGAATTTCACCTAGTAATCGAGGATGAATTGTCGCCATAAAGTACATGTGTGAATGTACCCTATGGCAGACGGAATAAAGAACGAACGAATGAATGGAAGGATGAATGGACACCATGATCACTATATACCACCCGCTAAAGCTGGTAGTATAGAAATTATAACTCTGTGTGAATC
>MJUU01044313.1:21956-38626 GCA_002080025.1 Modiolus philippinarum | reverse complement strand
TCCTAGCTTAAAAACTGTAGGAGGAGTTATCCGGACAAATGGTATACCCTATATGCAATATAATGCATAAAAATGACAAAGTTCAACAATGTGTAGTTTTCTGAAAAATTATCAAAAATCAAAATCCAAAAAATATGCACATCTTTGATATGTGCACAATCAACCTGCAAAATAAAAACTACCTAGCTTAAAAACTGTAGGAGGAGTTATCCGGACAAATGGTGTACCCACTTGATGACAGACGGACGGACTGAGGGACGGACGGACTGACGGACCAGTCAAAAACTATATACCCTCCGCAACTTCGTTGCGTGGGGTATAATAAGGCTAGTGACTGATTTAAGCAAGAAATTTTGATAATTTGCAACAGGATTGCAGAATGAAAGTGAAAATCAAAAAGACCATGGCATACACTGTGATGGAAAGAAAAATTATTGAATTTAAGACATCACATCACCAATGAGAAGTTTTTAATAAAAATACCCACCCAGCTGTTGCTGCATTTGAAAGAGCAGTACTCTTTTTCACTTCAGTTGGTGACAATAGTCTATAACCAGGAGTTACTAATTGTGAAGTTGATGTTGGAACAGCTCTGTTTGGTTCAGGTGATAAAAACAGAGGTTGGGTCAAGGATGGCATCTTTGGTGAAGCTGATAACATCCCCTTTGTTTTCTGTTGAGCAGGACATGATGATGGAGTTTCAGAGAAATTTCTTTGCAAAGTGCTAGATGGAGTGCTGGGAGTTAATGGTGTACTCGTATTAGCAGCTTTGTGCAGACTCTGTCTTTTAGGCAAGGTCTCCCCAGGTGTGAATGGTGTTCCATGTAAAGGTGTACCTATGCTGGAAGAGTCATGCAGACTTTGTCTTTTACTAATGCTCTCTCCAGGTGTAACAGGTGTTCCAGGTATAAATGAAGTGTCAGCACTGCAAAACAAAAAGAAATCTTCTCTTTTTAACATCAAAGCTTTTATGAAAAAGCAAAGACAAGATTATTTAATGCTATAAATTATGTTTCTTCACCTGAAGCATGTCAACAATGAATATAAGCTTTTACAAGCTTTTAAACTGAGGGCAACATTAACAACATTTTACCTTTTGGCATTGTTTGTTGAGGAAAAACCTGAAGTTCAAAGTTGAAACATCAGGGTAATCCTGACCTAGGGTAGGTGCCTTAAAACCTAGATGCATGTGGGATTTGAATTTACAGAGGTGTCAGCCATTGTGGTTTAGTGTCTTAACCACTCATTCACCCTATCCTGATTTATGGTTCATTGCCTAAACCACTTGATCACCAAGCCTGGATTTGAGATTCAGTGCCTGAAATACTTGACAACCCTGTCCCAATTTCCAATAAGCATTTCTTTCTTGACATAACTTTGCCTTTTTTCTTCAGATAATAAAATAAAACTTTTAAATTCATTTTACATATTCATAAAGATGTTGCTGTCTTAGGAAATCCACCATCAAATTCAAGTACCTCACTGAAGATAAACAGAACAAACACTAATATGCTTAAAGGAATTTATAATACTTACAAGTTTACATTCAAGTTTAAAACTAAGCAAGATTTGTGTGGCAAGTATTTGACAAAAAAAACAGTTTAATTAAATATCAAAGGACTGTTTGTATTTGAAGGTGTGGAAAGAAGGGTGTCATTAAAATGCATTGGGGCACTGATATGACTGAATGTTACTTAAAAAAACACAAGTTCTAGAACACTACATGTATATCTAGAAATTAGGGATTGAAACACAATAAATTGGCAAATAATAATGAGGAAACAAAGGTAATCAACGATTACAAAGTTTGCCTCGTTATGGCACGTTGACACAGCAACCAAATTTTGCCTGAATGCTGACATACTATCAAAATTGCATGCATATGCAAGGTTACCTGAAACAACAATGTACAGTAACTGAGCTATGAACTCGGATGTATACATTAATGTAAGTCATTCATGCATAAAATGTAGGTTTAAGTGACCTAATTTTGTCTGAATGCTGAACTACCATCACAGATGCATGCACATGTACCATACCCGAGATCTGATCCCTGACATGAACTTGAATGTAAGTCACTTAAGTGAAAATGTAGGTCAAAGTGACCCAATTTTGTCTGAATGCTGACCTACCATCAGAGATGCATGCATGTGTAAGGTTAGATGATCATACCATGTACAGTGATTGAGATATCAGCTCAGATGTAAACTCGAACGTAAGTCAGTCAAGTGGAAAATGTAGGTCAAAGTGACCTAATTTTGCCTGGATGCTGACCTACCATCAGAGATGCATGCATAGGCAAGGTTAGATGATCCTACCCTGTACAGTGACCGAGATCTGAACTAGGACGTAAACTTGAATGTAAGTCAGTCAAGTGGAAAATATAAGTCAAAGTGACCTAATTTTGCCTGGATGCTGACCTACCATCAGAGATGCATGCATGTGCAAGGTTAGATGATCCTACCATGTACAGTGACCGAGATCTGAACTTGGATGTAAACTTGAATGTAAGTCAGTCAAGCAGAAAATTTAGGTCAAAGTGACATAATTTTGCTGAGATGCGACCTAACATCAGATATGCATGCACATGCACAGTTAGATGATCATACTATGTATAGTTACTGAGATATGAACTTAGATGTAAATTTAAATGAAAGCCACTCAAGCAGAAAATATAGGTCAGAGAGACATAATTTTCTTTAAGGCTGTGAGATAGCCCAAGATGCACCTGCATGCAAAGTATGATGACCCTACCCTGCATAGTTACCAAGATATATACCCAAATGCGGACATGGATGCCGGGGTACTCCAATAGTCCCCCTCAACTTTGTTGAGGCGAACTAAAAAGGAAGAAAAGAGGAAAATAAAGCAAGTACGGATTTAAGAAATTTTAGCATCCTGAGACTGATTATGCAAAAAGAATGTATATTTAAAATAGTTTTTCATATAAATGCAGATCAAAACAAAAGTAAAATCAAGGAATCAATGACAAGAAATTGAATGAAAATGCAGAATTTGTGGTTTTTTACATTATTTTAATTTCTGGATAGACCTTTTTTTTTAAAATCAGTAGAAATTAAAAAGCAACCATTACTTTTCCTCCGAAATTTGTGGATTCACAAACATACTGAAAAGCAAGTATAATTTTATAAATCTGGCCTGACTTACTTTATGACTGGCATGTCCTTCTTTCTTTGTTTAGCAAAAGTAGATATAGACTCCATGGCTTCCTTACAACTGTTGAATCCTTGAACTTTGTTTCTAACCCATTTTGATAATCCTAAAACAAATCTGTATTATTAACAGACATTTACAGATATATGGGATCGGATCTGTGTTTTATTTAGTTTACAATCCTTAAATCTATTTTTTTCAGTGCTGAATATTAACAATATCTCTACTTGAAGACGCTATCTTTCTGGTAAAAATGCACAGTCAAAATCCTTAAAATATCAACATCATGTACTAAAGATTTGCAAAATAAAAGTTACTAGCAAAAAAAAAGGAGATGGGGCTATAAGATAAACTGTGGACACAGGATATGTCTCGCCCACCCCTGCATCGCCTTAATTTGCACATTGATCTACTGCTGCTGCAGCAATAAAAATAAAGTTTAATCTTTAACTGTGTTTACAATTTCCTTGGAAAAAAAATTATCTGATCACTCATGCATGACTAAGAAGCCAGGGCCACCATCTGGGTGTGGAATCAGTATGTACTCCCCAAGACGCAACTGCATGTCAAATATCAAGTGCCTAGGACTACTGGTAAAGGCTGTACAAACTGATTGCTAAAAACTTAATGTGATAGTTCATGCATGATTAAGGGGCAAGGGCCGCCATCTGGGTGTGAAATCGGTATGTACTCCCCAAGACGCAACTGCATGTCAAATATCAAGTGCCTAGGACTACTGGTATAGGCTGTACAATCTGCTTGCTAAAAACTTAATGTGATTGTTCATAGGTGACTAAAGGGCAAGGGCCACCATTCGGGCATGGAATCGGTATGTACTCCCCAAGACGCATCTTCATATCAAAAGTCAAGTGCCTAGAACTACTGGTAAAGGCTGTACAAACTGCTTGCTAAAAACTTAATGTGATCTTTCATGCGTGACTAAGGGGCAAGGGCCACCATCTGGGTGTGAAATCGGTATGTACTCCCCAAGAAGCAACTGCATGTCAAATATCAAGTGCCTAGGACTACTGGTATAGGCTGTACAAACTGCTTGCTAAAAACTTAATGTGATAGTTCATGCATGATTAAGGACCAGGGCCACCATCTGGGCATTGAATCAGTATGTACTCCCCAAGACGAACTACATGTCAAATATCAAGTGCCTAGGACTACTGGTATAGGCTGTACAAACTGCTTGCTAAAAACTTAATGTGATCGTTCATGCGTGACTAAGGAGCCAGGGCCACCATCCAGGCGTGGAATCGGTATGTACTCCCCAAGACGCAACTGCATATCAAATATCAAGTGCCTAGGACTACTGGTATAGGCTGTACAAACTGCTTGCTAAATACTTAATGTGACTAAAGGGCCAGGGACACCATCCGGGCGTGAAATTGGTATGTACTCCCCAAGACGCAACTGCATGTCAAATATCAAGTGCCTAGGACTACTGGTATAGGCTGTACAAACTGCTTGCTAAAAACTTAATGTGATCGTTCATACATGACTAAGGGGCCAGGGCCACATTCTAAGTAGGGATTTGAGTTGTACCCATAATAATGCAACTGCACTTCAAATACTATGGACCTACAACTAACATAAGCTTGTTAATTCAGAATAGTTTGCAATTGTTGACGCCGCTGCCGCCACCGCCGGAAACGCTATCCCTAAGTCTCGCTTCCACGACTTTTTCGTCGCAGGCGAGACAAAAAAAGCTATGGTCAGGGATAAAACAATATTCCTTCTACCCCCTCATGCCCCTTGACTAATAATAAAGAGGTCACTAAAAAAGGAGACATCAAAAAATGGTTCTTTTTGAAAATATAATACAGAATTTAGGTGTTGGTTGGAACACACATGTTGCCTTTCCAACAAATAAGATCTAGCTATGTAAACCTCTAAAAATTTAGTAAAATTACAATGAAAGGTATCATGTGAACATATGACAGTGGCATGGAACCACAGAGAGTAATCACTATGTGTTGACTCCACTTACAAAAATTCTAAATGTGAAAATTGCAGTATCAATCAGAACTAGAAAAATGTGAGCAAAGCTCACTAACATCATACCCCCAACTCCCCCCAAAAAAAGATCAAATCAAATTTTTAAATAGATGATGCACAAGGGCAATGTATACTTAACATTCTGTGAAAGTTTCAATAAATTCCATCAAGTGGTCTAGGAGGAGTAGTCGCCACAAAGTAAGTACCCTATGGTGGACAGACTAACGGACGGACGGAAGGACACCATGATCACTATATACCGCCTTCTAAAGCGGGGTATATAATAAAGAATGGAACAGATATCACTTAAGACAAATTTCCAGCATAACTGTATTACAAAACATAGGTAATCAACGATTACAGAGTTCGCCTCGTTATGGCACATTGTCACAGTAACAAAATTTTGCCTGGATGTTGACCTACCACCAGAGATGCATGCATGTGCAAGGTTACATGATCCTAACAAGCATAGTGACTGATATTCATATTTCAATGGCTTATAAAAGGTTTACAACTTTTTTACTCTGAATTATTTTTCCATGCTTATTCTGCATTTTAAATTTTAGAATAACTGAGTTTTAGTTTTTTATATTAATGCTCAAGTATCCTATCTTATTTCTCCAAATGTTTTATGTATTTATTTGAGTCTTTCATTTTTAGTTTACTATAAAATGTAAATGTACACATTTTCATATTGTAAAGCGCCTTTGAACATTGTACTTTATGATAAAGGCGCTATATAAATGTGGTATAGGCCATACAAAAATAATGATTAGATTCTCAGGCCATTTTTCTGAAAAAATTATGAGGCAGGGAGGGAGAAGATTTTTATTTTTATTGGTTCAAAATCATGATGAGGCATCTTTTTACATTACTGAAATGCCCAAAAAGTGATGAGGCAGGTGATTTTAATTTTTTTTTATTTGAAACTTGAATAAAAAAGTAAAATTAGTCCCCAGAAAAGAGATGAGGCAGGGGCCTGAGAAGCTAATTTATTTTTTTATTTTGCCTGAACTTGTCCAAAAATTTGGATATAAATCAATCAAGCGTAAAATATAGGTCAAATAGACCTAATTTTGCCTGGATACTGACCCATCATCAGAGTTGCATCCATATACAAGGTTACATGATCTTATACCATGTATAGTGACTGAGATCTGAACTCATCCAAAAACTTGAATGTATATCAATCAAGCGTAAAATATAGGTCAAAGTGATCTAATTTTGCCTGGATGCTGACCTACCATCAGAGATGCATGCATGTGCAAGGTTACATGATCCTATTATGTATAGTGACTGATATCTGAACTCGTCCAAAAACTTGAATGTAAATCAATCAAGCATAAAATATAAGTCAAAGTGACCTAATTTTGCATGGATGCTGTCCCATCATCAGAGATGCATGCATGTGCAAGGTTACATGATCCTAGCATGTATAGTGACTGAGATCTGAACTCGTCCAAAAACTTGAATGTAAATCAATCAAGCTAAAATATAGGTCAAAGTGACCTGATTTTGCCTGGATGCTGACCTACCATCAGACATGCATGCATGTGCAAGGTTACATGATCATACAATGTATAGTGACTGAGATCTGAACTCGTCAACAAAAACTTGAATGTAAATCAATCAAGCGTAAAATATAGGTCAGTGACCTAATTTTGCCTGGATGCTGACCTACCATCAGAGATGCATGTATGTGCAAGGTTACATGATCCTACCATGTATAGTGACTGAGATCTAAAGTCGTCCGAAAACTTGAATGTAAATCAATCAAGCCTAAAATATAGGTCAGAGAGACCCAATTTTCTTGAAGGCTGTGAGTCAGCCCAAGATGCACCTGCATGCAAAGTTTGATGACCCTACCATGCATAGTTGCGGAGATATATGCCCAAATGTGACGCGGACGTAGACGCCGGGGGTACTCCAATAGTCCCCCTCAACTTCGTTGAGGCGAACTAAAATGGCTCAGGATGTTAGAAATAAATGTATGTGAATAACCAAAAATCCCTCTACACATCAAATTCTTTTTGACCAATTTCATTTGAAGCTTTGTTAAGGCATCAAACAGCCATCATTTACGACAAGTTTCCTCACACTCTAATTCTTTAGACATATTTGAATCTAGAGAAATATGGATCTATCAGGTCATAAACATACATTTTATACATTATACAAACACTATACTATAATTTAAATGTTATCATACTATGAACAAACCTTTGCAGTATTTATCTCGACTTTTTACAAATCTTTCATCAGCTAGGATCAACAAACCCCAGTCTTTCCTGAAAATACAATAAGAATCATTATGTACGTATTTAATCACAAAAAAGTAAAGTACAGAAAATTTTATCAATTATCTGGTGAAAACATATAACATTACTTAAATATGGAAGTACTAAAATTCAACACCTATATAGACCGAGAATTTGTTTGAACTTAGAATAAGCATTTTACAGAACTCTACAGAGAAGGTGTGAGTCAGATCCGTTGTTCCCTGGTGTTTAAAATCAAGATTACATGCATTTCTTGTAGTTCATGTATATCTTTTTTTTTTTGGTTGATTTCAAAGAATGCCAGGGGCTGACTTGAACTTACTGAGAGTACTAAGCAATGTTCATTGTTGAAGGCTTCTGGGTGACTTCAAGTAGAAGAAAAACAAAGTGTTTGTCCTTTGATTGGTTTTACCATGATTTTGTAGAGACTTTGCATCATGAGCACTTACTTCATATCCTTTTGTTGTCTTTTACATGGCAGATGACTACTTAAACTAATGAACTACAACTTCCCCATTCCCATATTCCTTTTTATGCATACCTGTGTCTAATACATCTTCCTAATGCTTGGTTCAAAGCTCTAAAAGCTTGAATTTCATACCATTCACTTCCAGACAAAAGTCCACGGGAATTCTTATGTTTGTCATTGTACATTCTCTTCTGTCCTACCTAAGCAGAAATAAATACATGTACTTAAAATTCTTCAATTTCTCATATTTTACTACAAACCCTAATAAAAACACTATAAACAATAGAGGCCTTGACTAAATTGAAATCCTGATTAATTAAACATGCTGAAAGATCCCTTTGTATTCTGAACTGGTAAAAAATGACCACCTGTCTAAATGAAACAAAATCTTCAATCCCATTGGTTTAAATAGGTTTCACTGTATTTTGGCATTTCTGAATAAAAATTGTTCCATACTATATCACACAAGATTCTGATGTATAAAATTTCATTTTGATTGCTATGATGAATGAAGATTAAGTGTGAATACACATAAGACTCTGATGACTACCATGTTTTATGATTTGTAGATGAATATCTTGAAATGTTTCAACTATCAAGAGTTTAAGTCATCTTCAAATTTCCTGAATTCAAAAATTCATGAGCTGGCAACATATCATAATGAACATGAAACAAAATTCATGAGCTGGCAACATATCATAATGAACATGAAACAGTTGCACCCTTTTCTGTATTTCAATACCATACAATTTGTGCTAAATTGTGGCCAAATTTGGTTTATTCTGAACATGCTAATAAATATCATAATCTTTAATAAAACATGCTCTATGAGCATGTGGTTTAATTTTGGTAAACATTGTTTTAAATGTACCTTGACATTTGCTTCATTGTTTCATCAACGGGTACTGTAAACCAACTTATATTCGCGGCTACTTTATTTCGCATTTTGTCCCTTCTGGTGAAGTTTGCGGAGATTAATTTTCGCGCTTTTCTATTTCTGTTAATGCATTTATATTAGGATAAGAACTATTCGCTACAATTTATTTTTCGTGATATTTTCACTCACGCGAAAGTCGCGAAAATAAGTTGATTTACAGTAAATTACTCTGTATCTGGTGGATCTCTTTTTATTCATATCAGCATAATGACCCCTAATGAGTAAGTTGAGGTACAGTCTCCAAAAAACAAAATTCCTCCTCCACTCAACAAGGTCCACCGAATAAATCAGAATGACCATATCATACACATTAAGAAAGTACTTTTATTTGTGGACATCAATTTTAATGGTTTTCATGAATATAGCTATTTTGTGGGTACTTAAATTCATGGTTTCAAAATCAATACATTTAAACACTAGGGAAAATGCATTTTGTTGGGAACTTAATTTCGTGGTTTTGGCGAACCAGGAAATCCGAGAAAATTGGAACCCACAAACAATAGTACTTTCACATTAATCATCACATACTCCTACATGCACATCTTCATATATGGTATAATTTCTTTTGACTAAATTTAACACTTTAATCCAACAATAAAGAGATGTTTGATAAGTTGACCAACATGGAACAACATGGAAATTGATTATTTACCTGAATATCTTTCCAGTTTGGATAGGGAATACCAACCTACAATATAAAATTGGATCAGATCAGACAGAAATTTACAAGATATTTTATTATAAATGTATTAATATATGTATATAGGCAAAGGAGAATTTGATTATGGTGCTTCTTTTCCCGTTTGAAGGAAATAACACGAATCATATACATGTATGTATTTACATTACATGTGAAATTTGCTTTTAAACTACCGGTACTTGTCTCAGGACTGTGTGAAATTTCAATGATTTTATTCTTTTTTTTTTTATAGATTTTAATCACTTGCTTGCTTACAAGTACCTACTTCAAAAACATAATGAGGTATAAGTATTGAACAATGACCACATCATAACAAGTACAGTAGACTCCATGAAATCGAATATCGGATAAAGGAATATATCGGCAAATCGAATATGATTTCAAAACACCAAACCATTTCCCATACTTATAGTGTTAATTTCTCCGCCTAATTGGATATCGGATAAGAGAATATATCGCCTATTTGAATAAAAAATATGCGGCTTGTACTGATCAGAGTCATTGAAATCGAATATTCTAATTAAGGTAACTACAGGTAAACATTCGCGCGGAAGTGTCAACAGTTGACGAAGCCATAAATCTGCCAGGAAATCAATAAATAATACCTAATTAATAAAAAATGAAACATAAATAGTGTTCAGTTCTTTTGTTTTTGTGTATTCATAAGTTTTAATACTAGTGAGAATTTTGTTTGGTTTTGTGTATTGCTGTCTAGGCAGCGAGATCGTGGAGTCAGAGGTAATTTGCATATTGCTGTATGTCTGTACAACGAAAATCTATAACATGATGTATTTAATAAAATAATAAAATATGATTTGAATTCCTTTCTATTGCTTTTGTATTTATTTAATTTTTTTGGACGGAAATCATTTGATTTGTCAATGGTTTTGTGTATTTCTTGTGTAAAACAGAGCAAGGGACATAAATGTCGACGAGAAGTCATTTGCATAATTTGCATATTTGTTTGAAGTTCCTGTGAGACAATGCACAGCGGTTATAAAACATAATTTATTACAAGAAGTCAGTCCTAGGTCCATAGATCATGGTGTATTTCTATAAAAAGTCTCCAAATTGTGTAATCAGGAAGATTCTACAAAGATCGATCGCTGACCTACAAGCCATTTTGTTTACAAACTGGCTTTACCCTAAGTTATTTTTAGCACATAATGAAAATTGTAACTACACGATCCAATAAAGGGATGATTACACACTGATGAGAGGAAATAAAAAACACAAAACAGAGGAAAATAAGTTTATTCAGATACATAAACAGTTTTATTTATTTTTGAATACATTGCTTAATTTCCAACAGTCAGCTGGCAATACACAGTTTGACCCGATTACGATGGTGACGTAATCTGTCAAATTTACAATGATTCTTCAATGAAAACAATAGATTTTAACTACAAAATGTCTAAAAATGAGGTTCTAGGATACAAAGTTTCTATATGGTGACAAGCCCTTCAACATTTCAACCTCTTCTTGCCAACAGAATGATTCCCCATTGCCGAAAATGGGTTTACCGGACAATCGAATACTCCGGCAAATAGAATATTTTTTTCTGACAATTCTTGTATCCGATTGGGCGGAGTCTACTGTACAGTCAAAAATTGATGGCTTGCACACCAAAGTTCAAGCCAGAGGAGTCTTTGAGCTTTTGAGGTTGAACTTTATCTAAATTTGATCAAAAGGAACAGAAAAAAGGTTTGAGACTTCATATGGTGTTGGAATTATTGCAAGTTGAGCCATTGAAGTTCAACTGTATAATTTTCATCTGTAACTTACTGTAATAACTGCTCTTGCAAAGTTATCAGCAAAATCCAGACCCTCACTGACTTTACCTCTACATACAGCTAGAAACAGGGCACCAGTTGTATCATCACTCAATTCTACAATATATATACATGCATATTTAAGAACACAAGTAGATATTTTGTGTAGTAAATTACAAAACGAGCCTTTTTTATATGCTTCTACAAAAAATTTATACAAGATCTGTAAAGAGTGATGATATTTAATATCTTTTCTACTTTTTTGCTTCCTGATAATAGCATTTGAATTTTTGCCCTAGTGTTAAAGCACAGGGATATTTTTCGACAAACCTAAAAGCTATCAATATAGTCAGTAAGCATCTGTTTTTTCTTCCCACATTTTTAATTTGAAAGTTGTTGAGGTTAAATGTTGAATATACATGCATAATATCAATTGTGTCAAATGGATGTCCAACTTTTTAAGGAAACTTAGGAGCATTGGTTTCAGTAAATCGATTTTCATGCATTTAAATGATGACGGATAACCAGATTAGAGATCCTGCAATAAAATCACTGCTATACATTTTTGCACATTTTGGGTTTTATTGTATTGTTGAAGGCTGTAACGAAACATTTTTGTGATAAAAAAAAAACCTAAAATTCATTCAAAGGGTTAGGAGTTTTATGTTTCTTTGATGTAATTTTTAAGTAGCAATAGCTTGATATACAGTGTGAGTTTTACTGACACCTGTACCCTTACCATACAATGAAATTTAAATTCATTACTACATTAGATGGTTATTAAGGTAGATAGACACTGTTGCGCTGCGCAATGCAACCGCGCACAAGAAAAATAAAGAGTAGGGTACGGGGTAGGTTTCATTTTCTGGCCNCATAATTGAATGACAAATGTGAAACGTCATATTTCGTTTACTTTACCGCGAATTAACTCCCTTTTCCCGAAAATAATGTTTCATCCGGAAAGTTTGTAAAATATCTCCGTTAAAAGCATGGTGACATATTCATTTTTTAATTGTAACCAATAAATTACATCATAAACTATCTGTTCACAAAAATACATCAAATTCTCATGGATAAAAAGTTCATTTCAATTAAGCTAAAAATTGCCTTTCCATATTTTCCCCGTGCATTCTTTGTAAACGTAGGTGAAAAAATAGCTAAAAATGAGCAAACTTTGATATAAATTCTAGAAAAAATAAGCATGGTGACCCATACTTTTTATTTCAGATTTTGGGTAATTAGGATTGATTCTTCAATTGTACCAACTTACAACAAAATCTCATGGATATGAATATTACTATCTATCTACCTTAAGTAGTGTCTCTTTCCACATTGTTATATTGTCCCTTATCTCTTGTTACAGTGAAACATGTCTGTACCAATTACCAGATATTTGGTTTACACAGGTTCACTATGGACATGTAAACTGACAGAAATTGGTCTTACAGCATATTTGGTTCTTGAGCTAATCAGAGTTCAGATAAGCCAGATATAAGTGTACTTCTATTTAAAAATAGTAATGGTGCATTACATGATACCCTGCCACGTTTCACAAAATTTCAAAGTATCAAGGGGCATTACTCCAGAACCCCTTGGACCACAGATCCCAAATTGGAAAGTTACATACCAAGTTTGAAGACTGTATATTATTCCTTTCACAAGTTATCAGTTGGAAACCTTCGGGGACGGACAGATGGACAGTAGGAGAGACGGACACAAGAATGAGGGCATCATATAATACCTCGCCACTACGTGTGGCGGGGTATAAAAATGGCAAACCTATAAATCAAATTATAAAAATCTACATAATTTTCTAACAAATCGATGTACATGTATTAACCCACAAAAGTATTCTGTAAGTGAACTACATGTATAAACTAACCACATTCGTCACCAACACCATGGATTGTGTCATAGAAATATCTCATAAGTTCATCAAAATCAACTTCATCTGATCTACGTGGTTCTTGTATTACCCTCTTTATCTTGGATATTTTGTCATAAATACCAGAATTCTGAAACAATACACATGTACTATCTTGGATATTTTGTCATAAATACCAGAATTCTGGAACAATACACATGTACATGTTATACAGTGAATATTTCTCTTGTAATACAAGATTATCTTTGGTTCCCTTCTCTACTATACTAATAAAAGGTAATAAAGGGCTACGCCGAGCGCAGCACGATACGACCGCAGCATGTCGTCCACTGAAACTCAAAAAAGTGTAATTTAGAGTGAGTATGGACAAACGAAAGAGCTTGACACAATAATTAGATGGACGCAATAAGGGGATTGACCCAGTAATGAGCTGGACAAAAACTAGGGAAAATAAAAATAAGCCCTAATGACTCCTTATGATTCCTCTTTGACCCTTTATAGCTCAGAAACGGTAAGAGTTACGCCCAATCCATTGACATACTGCTGAAAGCTTATATCAAGAGGAATCCAAAGAAAAAAATCCCATCAAAATGCGATGAAAAATAAAAATTTTAGGTAATCTGCAAATTTGCAGTTTTGGCCCCTGTGAACCCTTATAGCATGGAAACGGTAAGAGCTACGCCAAATCCATTGACACACTACTGAAAGCTTGTATCAAGAGGAATCCCAAGAAAAAATCCCATTGAAATCAGATGAAAAAAAAATTTCAGGCAATCTGCAAATTTGCAGTTGTGGCCCCTTTGAACCCTTATAGCTCAGAAACGGTAAGAGCTACACCAAATCCGTTGAAAGCTTACATCAAGAGGAATCCAAAGAAAAAATCCCATCGAAATCCGATGAAAAATAAAAAATTTTAGGTTATCAGTAAATTTACGATTTTGGCCCCCTTCCGCCCCTCATAGCTCGGAAATGGTAAGAGCTACGCCAAATCGGTTGACATAATTGTTCCTAAGCTGTAGCACGCATTAAGTCGATAAAGTCCCATAACTCCTGTAAAATTTGAAGAATCGAAATGGCGATGCATTATGGTCTTTTACATATGGTGACTAACAATTCTGTAAAATTATCATGAATTCGGACCAGCATTTTCTGAGGAGTTGCCTCCACAAGAGTTGCCATTGTATAACAATGTGGAAATAATCAAAGTCCCATAACTCCCACAAAATTTTACGAATCAAAATGGCAATGCCATATGATCTAGTACTAATGGTGACTAACAATCCTGTAAAATTTGAAGGAATTCCTACTTGTGGTTTCTGAGGAGTTGCGTCCACAAGATTTGCCATTGTACAACATTGGGAAAAAATCAAAGTCCCATAACTCCCACAAAATTTCACGAATCTAAATGGCGATGTGATATGATCTAGTACTTATGGTGACTAACAATCCTGTAAAATTTGAAGGAATTCTGGCGAGCGGTTTCTGAGGAGTTGGGTCCACAAGATTTGCCATTGTATAACAATGTAGAAATAAACAGAGTCCCATAACTCCCACAAAATTTGACGAATCAAAATGGCGATGCGATATGATCTAGTACTAATGGTGACTAACAATCCCGTAAAATTTGAATGAATTCTGACCAGCGGTTTCTGAGGAGTTGCGTCCACAAGATCTCCAGTTGTATAGTATTGCTAAAAATGGTCAAAGTCTCATAACTCCTATAAAAATTGACGAATCGAAATGGGGGTGCGATATGATCTAGTACATATAGTGACTAACAATCCTACAAAATTTGAACAAAATCCAATACACAGTTTCCGAGGAGTTGCGTCAACAAGATCTCCAGTTGTATAGCATTGTTAAAAATGGTCAAAGTCCCATAACTCCTATAAAAATTGACGAATCATATGATTTAGTACATATAGTGACTAACAATCCTACAAAATTTGAACAAAATCCAATACACGGTTTCCGAGGAGTTGCATCCACAAGATCTCCAGTTGTATAGTATTGCTAAAAATGGTCAAAGTCCCATAACTCCTATAAAAATTGACGTGTGATATGATCTAGTACATATAGTGACTAACAATCCTACAAAATTTGAACATAATCCAATACACGGTTTCCGAGGAGTTGCCTCCACAAGAAAGTGTGACAGACAGACAGACGGACGGACGGACGGACGGACGGACGGACGGACGGATGGATGGATGGACGGACTGACAGACAGACACACAGACGCAGACCATTACTATGTCCCACCGTCGCGGTGCGGCGGGGGACAAAAAATCCCATTGAAATCCGATGAAAATTAAAATTTTAGGTTATCTGTAAATTTACAATTTTGGCCCCCTTGGGCCCCTCATAGCTCGGAAACGGTAAGAGCTACACCAAATCTGTTGACATACTTCTGAAAGCTTACATCAAGAGGAATCCAAAGAAAAAAATCCCATCGAAATCAAATGAAAAATAAAAATTTTAGGTTATCTGTAAATTTATGATTTTGGCCCCTTTGGTCCCTCATAGCTGGGGAAGGAAACAAGTTACCAAAAATCTAATAGTAGAGAGCTATGCTAATTTTTCATAAGGAATCCTTTGGAAACTAGAGGTACTGTGGTCCACTGGGCCACAAATGAATACCCCGCATGCCCAATATAATAAGAAGTTTAAATAAAAGGCTGATCTTTAAAGTCAACTGCATCTTTTAATGTTATTAAAAAAACTTAATTTAGGCTAAGTATCAACATACCAATGTATCGGTAAACAGGAAGTAGTAGCGCAACAAACCTGAAAATAGCTTACATGGTACAAATCATCATCATGAAGCTCCAGACCAAATATGAAATCATTTCCACTTTTGGAAGAAGAGAAAACTTTGACAAAAAATTTTCATTAGTAGTGGTATATGAAACTAAGTCTTAATGTATCTGCAAACAGGAAGTAGTAGCGCCACAAACTTGAAAATAGCTTACACGGTACAACTCATCATTATGAAGGTTGAGAAAAAATATTAAATCATTTCCACATACAGAAGCAAAGAAAACTTTGACGAAAATTTTCATTAGTAGTGGTATATATAACTAAGTATCAATGTATCGGTAAACAGGAAGTAATAGCGCAACAAACCTGAAAATAGCTTACACGGTACAACTCATCTATATGAAGCTTGAGACTAAATATTAAATCATCTCTGCTTATAGAAGCAGAGAAAACTTTGACGAAAATTTTCATTAGTAGTGGTATATATAACTACATGTAAGTATCAACAAACCAATGTATCGGTAAACAGGAAGTAGTAGCGCAACAAACCTGAAAATAGCTTACACGGTACAACTCATCATCATGAAGCTCCAGACCAAATATGAAATCATTTCCACTTTTGGAAGAAGAGAAAACTTTGACGAAAAATTTTCATTAGTAGTGGTATATGAAACTAAGTATTAATGTATC
>MJUU01044313.1:4185-16042 GCA_002080025.1 Modiolus philippinarum | reverse complement strand
CCCCCCACTCACTGAACCCCAAATCGATATGGTAAGTGCAAATTAAGGAGAGTGTGGACACAATACAGGTGTGGACACAGTACAAGTGTGGACACAATAAGAGTAATGACACGATGGTATAATACTCAAGAAATAACTTTTCACAAGGGTTCCAATGAAAAAAAAAATCTTTTTGTTTTTTTGTCCTTTTTCACATTTTACACAAAAATCATAAGGTTTAAGAGAAATTTTTGTTTCAAAACCTTGAAAACAATTTCTTAAAAAGTGTTTTGTGCCATAGATTTATATCATAATACCTACCTTTTGAATAATTTCTTTGAAAATTGTCCCAAATCCAAAAGATCATAGCAAATCAAATTTATGAAAACTTAGTCAAATTATCTCCCCTTCCTGGTTTTGGAAAATAATTTTATTAATTCATGCACATCTGCACATAGTGTCCTTGCCTTGTATAAAGTTTCATCGAAATCTTCGAGTTGTTAAACAGGAGTTGTGCTTATGAGGTAATCTGTGCAGATGGAATCAAAGAGAACTCAAAGTCAAGTCATCTCCCCTACCTGGTTTTGGACAATAATTATATTCCTTCATGCAAATCTTCATAACGTGTCCTTCCTTTGTGTAAAGTTCCATCAAAATCCTTCCAGTGTTTTCAGAGGAGTTGCGCTTACGAGGTAATCTGTGCAGATGGCATCAATGAAAACTAAAAGTCAAACTTCTCCCCTTTCTGGTTTCAGACAAAAATTATATTCCTTCATGCACATCTCCACATAGTGTCCTTCCTTTGTGTAAGGTTTCATTAAAATCCTTCAAGTGGTTAAAAAGGAGTTGCGCTTACAAGGTAATCTGTGCAGATGGAATCGATGAAAACTCAAAGTTGAATTATCTCCCGTTCCTGTCTTCGGTCAATACATATATTCCTTCATGCACATCTCCACATAGTGTCCTTCCTTTTTGTAAAGTGTCATTTAAATCCTTCAAGTTGTTTAAGAGGAGTTGTGCTTATGAGGTAATCTGAGCAGATGGAATCAATGTAAACTCAAAGTCGAATTATCTCCCATTCTTGGTTTCGGTCCATTATTAAATTCCTTCATGCACATCTTCATAAAGTGTCCTTCCTTTGTGTAAAGTTTCATTGGAATCCTTCAAGTTGTTAAAGAGTAGTTGCGATTACAAGGTAAGGTGCAGATGGTATCAATGAAAACTCAAAATCAAATTAACTCCCTTTCCTGTCTTTATTCAATAATTATATTACTCCATGCACATCTTCATATAGTGTCCTTCCATTGTGTAAAGTTTCATCAAAATCCTTTCAGTAGTTGCAGAGGAGCTGCGCTTACAAGAAGAGTGGACAGACAGACAGATGGACGGACAGACAGACAGAAAGATGGACATACAGACAGCGTAAATCTTATATATCCCCCTTAACTTCGTTTGCAGGGTACGGGAATATAATAAGGTGTAACATGTAATATGGCAACTTGCTTCAGAGGAAAAATAATTAGCTGGACACAAACTAGGGAAAATAATCAAAGCATGGAATGCTGTTAAGGCAGGTTCCTGGGTATTCCAGAAGTTCTGTAATTATTACTGTTTTGCTGAAATCTTGACATTTAATTTTTTCAAGAATTAAATTCCGAAATTTTCCTTCCCGGTTTAGGTTGTCTTTTCAGTTTTTATATGGGTTGTTGGCAATTTATTTAAAACTCTATTTATTTACATTTCATTGTCTTGCTCCTCTTTGTTGGTATACGTACATGTAAGTATTCCAAAGTACAAGCCCGAGTACAAGTGTAACACTCGGTGGCTTAAGGTAGTTCGATCCTAATAAAAATATCAGACAGAATTTTTTTCTTTTCAGATATTTTGTAGGTCTNTACCTATATGTTCTGAAATGGGTGGGGCAAAAACCAAAACGAAAAAAACGTTTCTCAAGAATGTTCCAAGAAACATCATACTAAGATTTGAAAACAATCCATCCACTAGAACCAAAGTTATGCTGTCCACAGACACGAAAATACCTAATTTTACCCCTTTTTGGCCCCTTTTTTGCCTCTTTTTCAAAAACGGGTTGGGCAGGGAACACGAAATTATAACCCGGGCTTAAGCTTGTGCCAAGAAACATCATACTAAAATTTGATAACAATCCGTTCACTAGAACTAAAGTTATGCTGTCCACAGACGCCGACGCCGACGCCAACGCTGACGCCGACGCCAGCGCCATACCATAATACGACCGCAAAATTTTTGCGGTCGTATAAAAATGTAATTCTTGCTTTATTTATAGAAGAATGGAATAAAGGGAGAAATGCAGTGAATGTACATCAGGCAAATAATAAAGGAGAGAGTGGTTTCATTAACAAGCTTACAATTATTAATTTCCCAAAACAGTCAACTGTAAATTCAAATCCGTGATAACAGCAACATAGTGATTAACAGCAAGCAATGCTTTTTGTTTCCCTTTAACAGTTAAAACAAAATAAAAATTTAACAGAACATAAAACACAAAATGGTCCAAAAACAGTTCACAACTCAATTGATTTATTTGACCAAAAATATTTAAGGAACCAGCAGAAATACCCAAAACAGAATAAAAGAGGAATATCTTGCCTCCCTCAATAAAAAGTAAAGTCTTTTATAACCCCTAGATGTTTGTAGCTGATATAGAAGAGCATATAAAATATGCATATAAAATTTGATACAAAAGATAAACTAGAGCTGTCGCCGAATGGCAACCAATTATGCCCCCACTCATTGAACCCTGAATCAATATGGCAAGTGCATATTTAAGTGTTTGTTGATACAATACAGGTGTTGATAAAGTACAAGTATAGACACAATGATATGCCTCCCCTTTTTCCAAGATATGTAAAAGGGAAATTCTGAGCCTGAAAATCAATTCTATGGGTGCTAGGCAATCTTCCTGTAAAGTTTTATCCGTTTTGAGGCACTTTGAATTTTCCCGCCTTTTTCCAGTTTCCATGGCAACAGCAGCCATTTTGAAAATTCTGAGACCCAAAATCATTTCTATGAGTGCTTGACATCCTTCTAGTCAAGTTTCATCAAATTTGAGGCACTTTGAATTTTCCCGCCTTTTTTCAGTTTCCATGGCAACCATGGCCATTTTGAATATTCCAAAAGATATGTGTGTGCACATCTACTTATAGTAAGTTAGATTCCTTTGAAGTAGTTGGAATTTGTTTGCAAACTTTCTAAAAAAACATGAATAGTTGTGTTTTTAATTCGTACGGACGGACGTCCGGATGGACAGACGGACAAGGGTAAAACAATATGCCCCCCCCCCCGACTTTTCGTCGTGGGGGCATAAAAAACTTTGCACAAAACACAGCGAAATCTCACATGCCTGAAAAAGAAGGTCGTGCATGAAAACCCCCATGGAGATTTTCATTTTCTTCCTTCCAACCCTAGTACATTCTTTTTTTAATTGGAAGAGCCCTCATGAAACTAAGGATTTAAGCATGATATTAGAAAGTTTGTCTGTATGGTTCCTCGGAAAAATGGGACTAAAATTATTTTGTGATGCTGACAATGGTATTAACATAATTGTATAGATAGTGATCCCAATATTGTGCCTCTGCAAAACACAGTCAACAAGACAAAAAGATACAAGTGTATTAGTCTACACACCTGACAAACTTGTAGTACAGTTTTACCAAGCTCATCTTGGAACTCCAATGTTTCCATAGTCTTATAAACAGCGTGTAAAGGTCTGCCTGATGGTCCTTGACTCAAGGCTCCTACCCATACCTATTAAAACATTTAAATATTACTGTAAACTAATAACGTTTTCATAATCTTATAAACGGCATGCAAAGGTCTCCTTGAAGGTCCCTGAATCAACTCATACCTATTAAAACATTAAAATAATACAATGATATTTCAAAATTCTCTTCATTTATAATCTAATTCATTTAAAAACATCATGAAATGAGACATGCGACTTGTTAACATTAATGAAAGTGATTTTCTTTTTATGACATTTTTTACAAGTATGAATGTCTTCACTGAGTGGTTTGATCGTTGGAAAGTTACCTGTTTATCTTCAATGACATGGTTTGCTTCTAACTTGATTGGAAATGGTGCTCCTAACTCAGACTCAAAAGAACTCATAGGGGATAAAGTACCACTAGTTAAAACAATACATCTAGTATCATTTAAATCAGAAAAGGCCTGAAATGAAATTAAAAATATTGTTATGTAGACGACTTAAAATTGCTAAACTTTCTAGGAGAAAGAAATTCTGATAATCCTCAATTTACATGTAAATAATATTTTTTACTCAATGCTGTGATAGAACAATTAGTTTCTATCTCATCTGTAACCATTGGCATAAAATATTTCTTTAACAAAATGTCAAAACATTGAAAAGAGTAAACTCATCTGGGAATTTATTCCTAAGGCATTGACCTACATGGTAACAGCAAGAAGAAAATATAAAAGATACAGTGGAACCTGTCCATTCTGACAACCGAGTATTTCAATATCCTGTCAAATCAGATATGATGTTCGAGTCCCATGAACAGTTTTTTAAAGTTTTCTTAACCTGAGTTATTCAACATTCTGTGTAATCTGACATATTTTTGTGGTCCTGTACTTGTCAGATTAGAATATTAGATAGGTTCCACTGTATTTTCTGTACAGGTTTAGGTTCCACAGTATTTCCTTTACAGGTTCCACTGTATTTCCTGTACAGGGTCCCCTGAATTTCCTGTACAGGTTCCACTGTATTTCCTGTACAGGTTCCACTGTATTTCCTGTACAGTTTCCACTGTATTTCCTGTACAGGTTCTACTGTATTTCTTGTACAGGTTCCACTGTATTTCCTGTACAGGTTCTACTGCATTTCCTGTACAGGTTCTACTGCATTTCCTGTAAAGTTTCTACTGTATTTCCTGTACAGGTTCCACTGTATTTCCTGTACAGGTTCTACTGTATTTCCTGTACAGGTTCCACTGTATTTCCTGTACAGGTTCTACTGCATTTCCTGTACAGGTTCTACTGCATTTCCTGTACAGGTTCTACTGTATTTCCTGTACAGGTTCCACTGTATTTCCTGTACAGCTTCTACTGTATTTCCTGTACAAGTTCTACTGTATTTGCTGTACAGGTTCCACTGTATTTTCTGTACAGGGTCCACTGTATTTCCTGTACAGGTTCCCCTGTATTTCCTGTACAGGTTCCACTGCATTTCCTGTACAGGTTCTACTGTATTTCCTGTACAGGTTCCACCGTATTTCCTGTACAGGTTCCATCGTATTTCCTGTTCAGTATGAAGTACTTACCACACCTGGGTTCATACACCAGAAATGTAATGTGATGATATACTGGGGCATACTTCTCATACCTATACAAATACAAAACATTATTATTTCATATTCATAATAACAATATCCTAAATAACTAACATATAATAATTTATTACAAGAATTCTGCATTTATTTTTTATTTTGCACCACATCCATATTGTTGGCCAAAAAATAAATGGCAACTCACTATATATAGTATCATGAAAAGCAAGCAATTGAAAAATATGATAGTCAGATATTACAGTTGGAACAAATAGAAAATAATGGTAAAATACCCACCCTTCCACTAAAACAAGTGCTAGTGAAACAGCTATAATCCCCATATTTTAATAATGAACAACTTGAGGCTCAGACACTGAGCCTGTATCGCTCACCTGACAAAATGCTTCTATGTCATGCATGACCAAAAATATGTTTATTACCAATGGGGTCAAATATTTAGCTAAGTTCTCCATTAGCACCCGTGTTTTTGTCTTATCCTATTGGAATGAGCAATTATTGCAAAGGACCTTCTATACATTTAGTAAAATTTGCCTGAATAGTTTCAGAGAAGATGATGAAAAGGATGGCTTTCTCATACCAGGCTCGCAAGTTAAACTTTTTTCTGCAGTGGAGGCCATGTTTTTTACCAGATCAAAATGAATGAGTATTTTTGTAAAGTACTTTCCATACATCATTCCTCTAAAGTTTGGTTGAATTTGTTTCAGAGGTTTCATACGAGAAGATAAAAATGTGATTTTCCCATAGAGTACAATGTAATACTATGTTCCATGCTGGCGGCCATGTTTTCTATCGGATTGTAATGAAATGAGCAATCTTTGCACAGGACTTTCCATACTTCACTCTTGTAAAGTTTGGTTGAATTTGCTTCAGTGGTTTCAGAGGAGAAGATGAAAATGTGATTTTTCCCATAGGGTCTAATGTTAAACTTAAGTTCCGCGCTGTCGGCCATGTTTTTTATCGGATCGGAACAAAATGAGCATTCATTGTCAAGGACCTTCAGTACATCATTCCTGTAAAGTTTGGTTGAATTTGCTTCAGTGGTTTCAGAGGAGAAGATGAAAATGTGATTTTTCCCATAGGGTCCAATGTTCCGCACTGGTGACCATGTTTTTATCGGATCAGAACAAAATGAGCAATCTTTGTAAATGACCTTTAGTACATCATTTTTGTAAAGTTTGGTTGAATTTGCTTCAGTGGTTTCAGAGGAGAAGATGAAAATATGATTTTCCCATAGGGTCCAATGTTAAACTAAGTTCCACGCTGGCGGCCATGTTTTTTATCGGATCGGAACAAAATGAGTATTCTTTGTCAAGGACCTTTAGTACATCATTCCTGTTAAGTTTGGTTGAATTTGCTTCAGTGGTTTCAGAGGAGAAGATGAAAATGTGATTTTTCCCATAGGGTCCAATGTTAAACCTAAGTTCCGCGCTGGCGGCCATGTTTTTAATCGAATCGGAACGAAATGAGCAATCTTTGTAAAGAACCTTTAGTACATCATTCCTTTAAAGTTTGGTTGAATTTGCTTCAGTGGTTTCAGAGGAGAAGATGAAAAGTTAACAGACGACGGACGGACGGACGCCAAGTGATGGCAATAGCTCACACTGACCCTTCGGGTCAGGTGAGCTAACAAAAAGGAGTAAAACTACCCCCTTACGCAACCCTGACCTTCCAGTCAAAAGTCAATTTTAAGACAGAAATAAGCACAAAATCAAAATGCACTTGAACATTTTTGCAGTAATTACCTTTTTTCTCCTCATACAAGAACAGAAGTTTAAAATACAATTACCGGTAAATAAAACATGCACATAATTGGATAAATTAAATTTCAGTCCAGTGTAGTGAAAAATTTATATAAGTTAGTAAATCTAAGTTTTTTTCTTTACTTCACAACAAATCTATACCATTAAAATCAATGTTCTGATTTTTGTATTACAATTTTTTCAAAAATCTTCCATGACCAAAGTACAGAAAAAACTGAACCTTATTAATGAATATGTGCAACAAACTTACCACCCCTTCTGTTTCTGGAGTTAACCCAGGCACCATCCTGTAATACATTAAATACACTGATAACACACAAATCATAAAACAGACTCATAAAAAAATGAAAAATAATAACATTGTCTGATAGCTGTAGATTTTCAGACTGATTATATGGAGTTAACATCACTTTCAGTATTGTTTCTGATTCATTTTATATGTCAGTTTTATTGGATGCAGCACTCTGGCACTAGTGGTCAGTCATATTAAAAGGTTCACTCAAGCACTTGTGGCCAGTTTTATTGAAAGCAGCACTCAGGCACTAGTGGTCAGTTTTATTGAAAGAAGTACTCAGGTACTAGTGGTCAGTTTTATTGAAAGCAGCACTCAGGCACTAGTGGTAAATTCTATTGAAAGTGAATACCGTATTTTCTGGGCTAAAGGTCGATGGGGACGATAGGTCGAATTGCTCTTTTTGGGGCAAAAATTTGTTTCTGTTCTTAGATAGGTCGATTGGCACATAGGTCGAAGGGCCATCGGCGGTCACCAAGCGCAAGTATTGGTAAGTATAAGCATTTTTCCATTGTTTATGATAATTATCTTTCTTTACTTATTGTAATAAAAAATATAAATTTCTTGATGTTTGTTGTTTTATTACTCTATGGCTTCGTACCTGTTTAATTTTGTTATTGTCTGATTAAATTTATTGTGACAAGTGGTCATAAACATGTGTCAATTTGGGAAATCCAGCTAAGTTGTCAAAACAATACCCAAGCCTGCTTCTGATCTTCCTCAATTACATTTAATTAATCGTTTGAAGTTTTTACCTGTCACATCTCGGGCGTCCAATTGTCGTCTGTAGTTTGCCGACAACGAATTGTTTGATTGCGATTGAAGACCCATTTGACAATGTTATGACATTTTAGTTACAACATTAATAAACAGCTATTACAATTTCATCAATTTTGTTGGCGTCCACGGCTATGAAAGTAAAATTTTATTCTGTTTGCTATGTTCCACGCCGCCATTTTGATCATTACTTACTACGCATGTGTCGTATTACAGGTAAAAGTGAAGGCGGTAAATATGAAACAAGATCGATATTCACCTAATAAATATAATAACTCAAATGAATTATGAAATACAATCATATTTGCAAACAGTTTTTATGCCCAAACTGTTTATAACCCCTGAAACATTTTTCAGTATTGTACAAAAGATCGATCATCCCGGATTTGTATCAGGTGTTACCGGTTACGATTCCAATATTAACGTATTAACCCAAACTTCCCATTCAAAATGTAGGTCAATAAAAAAGACAAAATACGCGAAAAATATCTTTATTAACACTGTTTTGATAATATAAAAACAAAATAAAACACCAGGTTAGTATCTTCAACCTACGAATGGCACCTACAACAAAAAAGAAAATTGTCAATCATATTTATCACTGACATTGACGTTTCTGATGCATTAACATTTTACACAGACATCAGATTTTTTTTATTAAGCCTTAGATAGGTCGACTTCGTTGGATAGGTCGAGGGCAGGACTTTTCAGAAAAAAAATATCGACCTTTAGTCCAAAAATTACGGTACTCAGGCACTTGTGGTCAGATTTATGAAAGCCATACTCAGGTACTTGTCAGTTTTATTGAAGGCAGCACTCAGACACTAGTGGCAAGTTTTATGAAAGCAGCACTCCAGCACTAGTGGTAAGTTTTATTGAAAGCGGTACACAGGCACTTGTGGTCAGTCATATTGAAGGCGGTACTCAGGCACTACTGGTCAGTTTTATTGAAAGTGATACTCCCACACTTGTGGTCAGTGTTATTGACAGCAGTATTTGGGAACTAGTGGTCAGTTTTATTGAAAGCAGTACTCAGGCACTAGAGGTAAGTTTTATTTAAAGCGGTACTCAGGCAATAGTTGTCAAGTTTAATTGAAAGCAGCACTGGGGCACTTACTGGTCAGTTTTATTGTAAGCGGTACTCAGGTACTTGTTGTCAGTTTTATTGAAAGCGGTACTCAGGCAATAGTGGTCAGTTTTATTGAAAGCGGTACCCAGGCAATAGTGGTTAGTTTTATTGAAAGCAGTACTTAGGTACTAGTGGTCAGTTTTACTGAAAGCAGTACTCAGGTACTAGTGGTCAGTTTTATTGAAAGCAGAACTGGGGCACTTACTGATCAGTTTCATTGAAATCGGCACTCAGACACTAGTGGTCAGTCTAATTGAAAGCAGCACTGGGGCACTCAGTGGTCAGTTTAATTGAAAGCTGCAGCTCTGGTACCTGAATTCACCAATAGCAGATAATTTACAAACATTGTAGTAGCAAGTTTATTGTCTATAGATTGGGGTACATAATCACACTTCAGTGGAGAATTCTTTTCATCAATCAATTTCATATGTAATTTTTCATCTAAATTTTCAAAAAATGCACAGGGAAAATAATTAAAGGCATTTTGGGGTTAAATTGAAATGAACATTTTATTCATGAGAATTTTATAAATTTTGGAAGATAAAGTTATGTTATGATTTATTGGTAACAACGAAAAATTTGAATATGGCATCATAATTTTAATAAAGATATTTTATGAAGTTTACGGATTAAACATTATTTACGGGGAAAGGAAGCGAACTCATGGCAAAATGGACCAAA
This sequence comes from Modiolus philippinarum, assembly GCA_002080025.1. Classification (NCBI taxonomy): domain Eukaryota; kingdom Metazoa; phylum Mollusca; class Bivalvia; order Mytilida; family Modiolidae; genus Modiolus; species Modiolus philippinarum. The sequence goes on along the minus strand of MJUU01044313.1, from coordinate 6,076 downwards.
TATGATGTCTTACATTTGTCAGTCAATTATTGTTCCAGCCCAAAATCAAACGTACCCAATATCTGACTATTGTGGAAGTACTTTTGTTCGTGGACATAAATTTTCATGGTTTTCATAAACACTACTATTTCATGGGCTCTTAAATTTGTGGTTTTCAAATTCCGAACTCTTGGAAAAAGATGCATTTCGTCGGGAACTTAATTTCGTGGTTTTAGCGAACCATAAAATCCACCAAAATTAGAACCCCACAAACAATAGTAATTTCACAGTATTTATTTTTGCTCTTATTGCATCAGTGTCTTTTTTTCCTGAAGAAGTGTTCAAAGTTGATGTTTTTTATATAGATCACAATATCAAAAGATCATATGATCTAAATCTGTTTTACTTACTGTATTTCTGTCTGTTACATAGGAAGTAGTTCTCAAAATAGCAACTCTGAAAATAGAATAGGAAGTAATTCTTAAAATAGCAACTCTGAAAATAGAATTAAATAAAATTTTGTCATCATCCTAATCTTTCCAAGGACCAATTCTCAATACTGCTTTTTGTACACACAAACAAATATATTTCCGATATTAATCATGAGAGTTGTCTCTATCATTTCTTAAATAAGACAGAAATCACATAAGACGATAATTTTCAGTCCAAAATGTCAGAATTTGGATATAAAGGGTCTGTAAATCTCGTTCAGTTTTGAAACTCCTGAGTACATTTCTGCCTTTCTAACAAAAAATTTAATGTTTCAAACAAAAATTTTAAACATATTATGTTTTATATTCACAAAGTGAACCAACGCCTGGTAAGTCTAATTTTGTAAGAACCTCCTGAATTGGATATAACGAAGGCATGCAGGGTTGTGTCATCAAAGATATTATGTTTTAGTCTGAAAAATTCTTGAATTGTTATTTTATTGTCAATTCTCATTATCAAAGGAAAAGCCTACAGACCCTAATGGAATGAATAAATGAACATATATTAATTTTTTTTCTCTTTGCTTTGGTTAAACAGGGATGACTCTGGCTCCTGAATTTCTGTCGCCAGAAAAATCGCCAACTTGCATTGTTTGTCGCCAATTGCAAACTAGAAGTGGGAGCAGTCGCAAACGACAGCTAATCCCCTCGCCCGCTGTTAAGAAATAATAACCTTTATATAATCTAAAGATGTAAAGATGAATGTCCAAGGTACATCCACTGAACGGTAAGATCATTATGTGTAATGTGTAGTATCTCAGATAAAAACATTAATGGAAAGTTTTAACCAAAGTCAGTCAAGTGTAAAATGTAGGTCAAAGTGACCCAATTATCGTCTGAAGCTGCAAGACTCTCGAAGACGCATCCACAGACCACAGATGATTGATGTAACACATAGGGTATCTCATACATGAACATTAATGCAAACTTTAACCCAAGTCATTGAAGCATAAAATGTAGGTCAGAGTAACCCAATTATCATCTGAAGCAACATCACTCTCCAAAATACATCAACTAACCAAAGATGGTTGATGTGCCACATGTAGATTCTCAGATATGAACCTTAACACAATTTTTAAACTGAGTCATTGAAGCATAAAATGTAGGTCAGTGTGACCCAATCATCATTCAAAGCAGCATGACTCTCCAAGACGCATCTACTGACCAAAGATGATTGATGTGCCACATGTAGATTCTCAGATATGAACCTTAACGCAAACTTTAACTGGAGTCATTGAAGCATGAAATGTAGGTCAGAGTGACCCAATTATTATCCGAAGCAGCATCATTCTCCAAGACGCATCTACTGACCAAAGATGATTGATGTGCCATATGTAGATTCTCAGATATACACCTTAACACAAACTTTAACCTGAGTCATTGAAGCATGAAATGTAGGTCAGAGTGACCCAATTATCATC
>MJUU01044312.1:0-21477 GCA_002080025.1 Modiolus philippinarum | reverse complement strand
CAAATAGGTTTTGATGTTGCATCTTCAAAACTGATCTTCAAAATTGTTTTCGGACTGCCATTTTCAAAATGGCTACCAAAAAGGGCGGGAAAATTCAACATTGTCCGATTTCAATAAAATTTGGTTTCCAAATAGGTATTGATGTTGCGACTTCAAAACTGATGTTAAGAATTGTTCGTTGACCGCAATTTTCAAAATGGCCGCCACAAAAGGGGGGAAAATTCAACATTGTCCGATTTTAATGAAATTTGGTTTCCAAATAGGTTTTGATGTTGCATCTTCAAAACTGATGTTAAAAATTGTTTGTTGACCGCCATTTTCAAAATGGCTGCCAAAAAAGGCGGGAAAATTCAACATTGTCCAATTTCAATGAAATTTGGTTTCCAAATAGATATTGATATTGCGACTTCAAAACCTGTGTTGAAAATTGTTCGTTGACCGCCATTTAAAAATGGCCACCACAAAATGCGGGAAAATTCAACATTGTCCGATTTGAATAAAATTTGGTTTCCAAATAGGAATTGGTGTTGCGACTTCAAAACTGATGTTAAGAATTGTTCGTTGACCGCCATTTTCAAAATGGCCGCTAAAAAGGCGGGAAAATTCAATATTGTCTGATTTCAATGAAATTTGGTTTCTAAATAGGTATTGATGTCGCAACTTTAAAACTAATGTTAAAAATTATTTGTTGACTGCCATTTTCAAAATGGCCACCAAAACAGGCGAGAAATTTCAACATTGTCCTATTTCAATGAATTTTTTTTGTCCAAATAGATATTGATGTTGCGACTTCAAAACTGATGTTGAAAATTGTTGGATGGCCGCCATTTACAAAATGACGTCTGGATTTCAAAACTGGTGCCAAAAGTGGTCCTTAGCAAGAACGTTTTTTGTCAAAAAAGCCCAACATAGAAATGTAGTAAAACATGATCAGACTTTAAATACTGTTCAAGATATTGTAGGTGTTTGAGGTACTTAAGTTTGAGACTGAAGATCAACTGTATAACTTACAATGTTACCATGATTGTGGCATCTGAAAGCCAGGTGAGCGATACAGGCTCTTGAGAGCCTCTAGTTTAAGACTGTCGGTGGTAATGGTGCGTTGTTGTGGTGGGAAAAAATGTTCGATATTATCTCTTTCAAATTTACGTTCTTGTTTGTTTTTCAATTGTAATTCATGTTTTCTAACGAAATGGGACAGTTTATTCATGTATGTTAAAAATTCAGACGGGTCACAGGAATTCTTGAGAAGATCTTTCTTTCTGGAAATTTTAGGTGTTAGAGCTCTTATTTGATTGAACGAGTTATCTTTCAAAAGATGCAACATTTTTTTAGAACAAACAGTAAGAGTGTTTTTCCACTGTTCATTGAAATGTTTTGAAGTGTGACCGATATTGTGGGTCGTTCTTACCTGAAGAACTTTCGGAATGACATTGTTTGATATGTATGTTTGGTAATTTTGATGATGGTGCGTCAAAGAGGATAGTTTCTTACACTCTTTCTTGAGAGATTTAAATATTTCTTTATTAGACATCATACGAACGATGTACACTAAACGTCAAAGATAAGACATGAAAATATCAATATTCAAACATAAAACAAATAAAGCAAAAAAAAAATAAATGAATAAATAATTAAAAATAAAGAAAAAATAAAATAAAAAGGAAGCATAGGTGGATCAAAATGATACAGTTGCTGTAACAAAACATATAAAAAACCTAAAACAAAGCATCAACACCAATGCTACCGTTGTGCTAGATCCAATCGGATACATACAATATATGTATCCGATTGGATCCTGATTATCAACTTCAAAAAAGAACAAAGTAAATAGCACACAAAATAACAGTTGATATTTCGAGACCTGTCCGTCTCTTCTTCAAAACACAATAAAAAAAGTAAAAACAATCATTAACAAAACCTATTTACAACGACCAAACTACGAATGTTTATACAAAATATCGAGAGCTACATGTTGGATGCTGTTGTTTACAGATGTAACATGAGAAGGGAAAAAAAGATTTTTGTCAGTATCCGTACATCAATTTTATAAACAATACACTTAAAAAATTGTGTTAAACGCCAAATGAGCAAAACTTCAGCCATGCCAGGACGAGAAAAAAAAAATGGGTAGGGGCAGGAAATTTAGCCAAAGTATATTTTATTTTTTCAAATTTTTATATTCAAACTGGATTTTAGCTTTTCTATCCAGAACTTTTCTTTAGCCTACCTCTGTGTGTCTGTCCACGATCGATTTTGGTCAATTGGTACTACTTGCATATGTTTCCAGTCATGACCGGTGGAATTGAAATGTAATGCAGTGGCCTGTGATCTTTCCTTTTTCCGAATGTGGTCACGGTGCAAGTTAATACGAAGGTTGAGTGAATTTTTCGTTTCACCGACATACTGTTGTTGGCTAACAGAGCAAGTGATGAGATAGATGACATTATCTGACTTGCAGGATAAATTGGTAAATATTTTATAGGACTCGCCTGTTGCTGTGCTTTTGAATATTTTAGTTGTTGAGCTATACTTGCACAGAAGGCAAATCCTGTCGCGACATGTTGTAAACTGATCTGTTTCGGGTGATGGTAATTTGGCTCTTACGAGAATGTCCTTCAGATTTTTGGGACGACGAAATGATACTAGAGGAGGTTCTGGAAAAAGGGCTTCCATTTTTGGTGATGCATGTAGAATTGGCATATATTCACGGGTTATAGCTGACAAATGAGGTAACTGTGGATGGAAAGTAGTAACCAGTGGCGTCCGCAAATTTTTCTTGTTTCTTTGCCGATAATCTAGCAATTCGCTTCGGTCAATCGAAGAGACCTTTTGAACAGTTGTTCTGACATGCTTTTCTTTGTAACCCCTGTTCACAAGATGTTGGGTAAGTTCTCTGCTCCTCTGTTTGAATGTTTCTTCTTGCGAACAGATACGACTATTCGGGTTGAAAGTCCATATGGGATGGCATTTACACAGTGTCTAGGATGGCAGCTACTTGGGAGCAAGTATGCATGCGAATCTGTCGCTTTAGTATGCAAATCAAAATGTATTTGACCATCGACGAGTGTTGAGGTCGTATCAAGGAATACATTTGTAGTTTCAGATATACTGACTGTAAATTTTATAGAAGGGTGATAATTATTGATGAATTCTATAAATTCGTCCAGGTGTTCTCTGGTATCAGACCATTTCATTTCGATGTCATCGATGAAGCGTAACCAGCTGTAAGGTTTATATGGTGCGTCTTGGAGCATACGTTTTTCTAAGTCTCCCATGAATATGTTGGCATATGAAGGTGCAACTCGAGTACCCATGGCTGTCCCATTAACCTGAAGAAAATTCTCGTTATTGAAAACGAAGTTGTTGCGTTTCAATACAAGATCCAAAAGATTTACAAGTGATTCTGTAGAGGGTGATTGTATCTCTCTACAGTGTCCCAAACTTTACGACAGGCTTCGATTCCCTCCTCATGTGGGATGTTTGTATAAAGTGATGTCACATCTAAAGTTACCAAAAGTGTGTTAGGCGGAAGGTCTACACTCGGTGTTTTGTTAATGTAATCTGTAGTGTCTTGAATAAAAGAAGGCAATTTTTTTACAAATGGTTGCAGGTGAAAATCTAAAAAATTAAGAGATTTTTTCAGTAGGATGCCCAATAGAGTTTATTATAGGACGTCCATGAATTCCTTCTTTATGTATTTTTGGCAACAGATAGAATAAACCAGCTCTCGGATTTTCAGGAAGAAGACCTTCAAAAGTTTCCTCGTCTAAGTCATCTTGTTCTAACATTGACTTTAGAGCTGTTGCCATTTCTTCACTGTACTTTTTAGTTGGGTCGCAACTTAGTTTTTTTTTTATAATATTCGCCTTTTGACAGTTGTCTGGTTGCTTCGGCAACATAGTCATCAGTATTCATGACGACTACGGTAGAACTTTTGTCTGCTTCTCTAATAAGGATATCCCCTCTCTTTTCTAAACTGTGAATTGCCTGCTTTTCATCTTTCGAAATATTTGAAATTGGAGGACTTTGTTGTGGTAATAAGTTTTCTACCTTTTCTTGAACTTTATCGATGTAGAATTCCAAGGCTTTTGATCTACTGCACTTGGGCGTCCAAGAATTCTTCTTTTTGAAAGGATTTATGGATTCAGACTCCGAGTCTGAATCAGAATGCTCTGATATACCATCCTCTTCATTTTTTCTTGCGAAATATTCTTTGAGTCGCAACCGTCTGAAAAATGCATTCATGTCGTCTCTCAACTGTTTGATATTCAAATGACTTGGGGTTGGGCAAAATCCAAGGCCTTTAGAGAGAATAGTTTCTTCGGCTGCAGAGAGAGGAGTGTCAGAAAGATTTAAAACTGAAGATGCTTGGATTTCTGATGTAGTCTGCCTCCTTTTAAATCGCCTGGTTCTACATTTTTTAAGACTGTCGGTGGTAATGGTGCGTTGTTGTGGCGGGAAAACATGTTCGATATTATCTCTTTCAAATTTACGTTCTTGTTTGTTTTTCAATTTTAACCCCTGTTCACAAGATGTTGGGTAAGTTCTCTGATCCTCTTAGAAAAAAAGAAGGGGTCTTTATACTACATAGACGTGGTGTTTCTCCACACAGTCCGGCTACTATGGTTCGCGGCCAGGCTTTTCGTATTATGACCTGACTACTCATAGACAGGGCATTCTCCTATCATCCAACTGGGGACGTGCCTGGCAACACTAGCCCGAGCTCCTGAAAACTAATTTTAAATATTTTGTAATTACATTATTTTCATCTAACTACTACACATATCTTTAGGATGAAGGACAGTCATAATTTTGGCATAAGCGACTAATGCTGTTTTTACATTTTGTAACTAATATTTGTTCGACTGAAAAGTTTTGAACTTGTGTATTGACTGCAGACAGAGTCAATAAAAACGCATCAATTTCAAGATAAGTATTCATTTTTGCACAATGATTATTTTGGTTCTTGACATTAATTAATTATAAAAAGTTATCAAACTTGCTTTCTTGCAAATTTAAAAGAATACAGGCCCCTTTCGATGAGTTTGGCTATCAACTTATATATCCAAGGTTTTTCTTCTAGTCAACCCCCTAGATCGCTACAGTACAATTTTTGATTGAAGGACAGCCCTGTATCATTAATAATTAACTTACAATCTTAAATACAATAATAATTTGATATGAACAACATACTACAGAAGTTACTGGAAACGCTTAAGTCAGGCAAGGACTGAGCTTTGAACGAGCGAGGTACTAACAATTAGAAAATGCATACTAGAACAGCCAAATATGGGAGGAGAAAATGATTGTATTGATTCTGTCTAAATGAATTAGTGAAGATTGATGACCAAGACTATGCTGATCGTGAATATTGTTACGTCGATGCTACACTATATATAAAGTATGAAAGAGTCATAAGGTAAAGTTGAGAATGATACAGACGGCAGACCTGTTTACCCATCTTAACTGGTATCCATATTCCAGCAGTAATGTTTCCGCGATCTACCGTATTTTGCGAATTTTTTCACGTAGTTCAACAATTGAGTGAAAAAACTTTTTTGAGGTGAATAAGACATATACCTTTGACTAAGAAGTAAATATGCTTGCCTTCAAGAACATATTCATCTTTATATTTAAAGCCCATCAACAAATTCTGTCATTGCATCTTTGGATATTTTACGAAAGGATATGGAGTAAATGAACATCAGACCATAACACATATGTTAACTCCAACTGCAATAATTTTAATGAGCTGCATGGCCATTTCGGAAATTAATTCCTCATCAGCAGCACTAGAACCAAAACAAAGGAAATCCATAATTTCAAAAAATGTTCAAAATGCATAAAACCAAACGAAATCCGAATAATCAGTAATATCAAATATAGCCAAGGACAAAACTACGATGGAGGGAGTTAATCCTTGGTTTTAGAATTTACATAAATTTAGGTAAAAGTAATTGAACAAAGTATACACATGAGATATTATCTCATGTACAAGTACACCGTATCTAAGAAAAATTAAGAGCATACATCTCTACCACGGGGAATTGTTTTACCAACTCCACACTGCAATAAAAGACAAACTATTTCGTCAATTGTATCCGCCACTTTTTTCTATACTTTATGGTGTTGATTGATTAATTAATTAGAGTTATATGTCCAGTGAGCAATATTACAGCTAAAGAATGATAATGGATAATTGAATTCAAAAAGGCATATTTTAGAAAATGAAATAGACAATGGATGCAAAGTTTTACTGCCCCTGGAAAAGTGGAAAAATGGGTAGGGGCAGGAAAATTGGCTCTCAACACGATCCCTAGCGCATCTGCTCTTTTAGAGAAATAAGGAAGGGGTCTATAAACAGCATGTGGTGTTGCGTTTCTCCAGTTTGTGTTCAAAAATTTATGGTCAATCTTAATGACCTGACAAACCATCACCTCTGTACAAGTGGGTAGGGGTAGGAAGTTTAGCCTTCAATACGACGACTCTTGAATCTGCTTTTCTACGTATGATATAGATGGAATCTTCATACTACATAGGACTATGAAATTCTCCAAACAGTTTATCTACAATAATATATGTTCAGGCATTACTTTTTCGAAAATTGGTAGGGGCATGAACCGTATGTATGTCCCGACTACCCCACTGACACTTGAAAATTGGCTTAAGTTGATAAGGGTAGGAAATCTTCCATACGACCTCTACTGAGTCTGCTCTTCTTCGAATGTTATAGAAAGAGCCTTAATACTGCATAAGGAGTGGAAATTCTGCACACAGTATATCTACAATAGTTTGGATCCAAGCTTTCCGTATGGAAATTGGGTATGGTCAGGAAATTTAGCCTTCCATACGACCCTTGTGAGTCTGCTCTTATCCGAGAAGTACAGATGAGGTCTTTATACTGCATAAGGCGTGGCGTTGCTCCACACCGTTTGTCTACAATAATTTTCGCTTAAGGCTCTGTCCGAAACAATAAAGGGCTACGCTGAGACATAATAGGTTTTTCTCACAAGGGAATACAGCCGATTAATTTCTGAATGACTAATTATAACTAGATTGATTGATTAGTTGAAGTTTAACTTCCAGTGAGCAATATTTCAGCTAGATCAGGACGAGAACAATTTAATCAATCAAAAAATATAAGTAAGAGAAGAAGGAAACAAAGGTGGAAGGGACAACGAGTTTTGATTGCAACTGGAAAAGGGGGAATGGGTAGAGGCAGGAAATTCAGCCTTCTATACGAATCCCTGTCACCAACGGCGAGTACTACTGTTATTGGAAGCCTTTCTGATGTTGGTATTTTCATTCTGAATTTTCAAAATAAACAAAAATATTTTGCATCAATTCTGAATCCATGCGAATCCTCTTGTGACAGTTCCTTCCCTCATTCATGGAGAGCTCTGTTATTTTGTCCTCAAATCTTGGCTTATACCCATTTAGTTCTCTGTCGCTTTTTTGTGCAGATATTCTCTTAAAGGGGTCTCTAGGGGGGGTCCCTTTCCCGAAATCCCGGCAATTTTTCAGTAAATTCCCTTTTCCTTAGCGGGAAAATATTTTACAAAGACTCCTAAAGAGGTGATCGTTTCCCGTTTTTCAGCAGCTCCCGCTTCACGCTGGAGATCCTTTCCCGTTTTCACGCACACTTTTATACCACGATCCCGTTTCCCGCTAGCTTAAAAAGGCCAATCCCGCTTCCCGCTTATACCCCATCGAGACCCACTCTTAAGAACACTTTCAATCATTATTTTTTCACAAAGAATAATTGTTTCATTATCCCAGCTATACATGTTGTTAAAAATAAAAGAAATGGCGGGAAATAAATTGTTTTACACATCTGTGTTATGACATGTAAAATTGCATGACAGCATATCGTTATTTTGTGATGCGTTAAAAGCCGTCATAACTCCCTTCTACTATGTCCAGTCATTTTGTGTCAACACTTGACCATTTATAAAACTATTAAACATGCTGCGCTCTGAAGTACAGTCACAGATCCCACCGAGGCGTTGCGTAGCCGATTTTTAGTACATATTTACTTTATTTCAATTAATGAAACACATGTATTTAATGAAAATTAGATCTGCCAATCGTTACGTTCCTTATTATTAGTTTGTAGAATTCTTTCTGCTCTTTTTGGGCGCCGTTATTGGCTAATAAAATACTTGTACCTTGTACAGTCACTTCAATGCAGTCAATGCAGTGACTGTAAAGGAACAATTGTTAGATCTAAGTCTAATTAGATAGATTTTGATGTAAGTGAGAACCGAACTGTCTGTCTAAAAAACGAACAATCCAAGGCAACGACGGAAATCAAAGAAGCAAAGACACGAGCACGGCATAGAAAAGACAATGAATAAAACACGTATACAAAATTGAACACAATAAAAACCTATGGGAGAGATAACATATATAGATAAATATAGGGTCCATCGATTTACCCCAAAATACTAAAAACTACCCCAAAACACACAAAACCATGCAAAATCACTTTCATTCAGAGTTTCTTATATTTTTTTATTGTTTTTGAGCAATATTTGTTGTTGTAAATCCGTTTTAATGAAGATTTATGAAGACAATTAAACATGTCTTGTGTACTGAAATTGATACCTGACTTCAAGGTAAGTAATGTCCCAGTCCTAATTTTTTTTTCGTGTTTTAGCCCCTCCTTTGCCACAAGGCCGGTTTTTCGGCCGATTTGTTCATACTACGTTCACTGCCAGAGGGCCGATTTCAGGCCGATGTTGTTTTCAGTACGTTACTAACGTCGTCAACAAAGGACATTGTGACGTCGAAATCCCGCCGACAGCGCACTTGCTGCAGCAGAATTGACGATACGAAGCGTTTATAGACGCACCACCTCTTTTGTCTGCTGAACGGATTTCGTTCAAATTTTTTACGGATATTTGCTACATATATCTTGTTTTATCGGTAATTTGTAAGAGTTTTCTTTGATGTCGTGAGGCAAATATTTTCAGTATTACTACAAAATATTGTCAAAAAGTTTATCTTGATAATCAGTGCATCAATGTAAACATACAAAAACCGTCAGGATTGTACAAACTCTTTTACTAATCAAAAGTCATGTTGCAGATATCTTGAAAATTAATGTTCATAGTATAGTTCTATGTAATGATTTGGTTAGTTATCGATAAAAAGAATAATAGAAGTTTTTTGTTTCCGATACTTCAAATATTGTCTTTAATAATAAATCTCTCGCCCACAACTGGGCTCTTCTATTTTGTTGTTTCAGAAAAAAATTTCCATTAATTTATCTATCTATCTATATAATATATCACCATTTCGGTCCAACTAAATTGAATGGTATCATGGAACATTATATTAAACTTCAGCGAAGTAATATGAAATAGGAATAGTTAATTTTCATTTTTTTATTTCATTTTTGACATTATATTCGCAGTTAAAATGTTCAATAAATTTTGAATAAAGTCCCGCATCACCAATCGATGGATCAGAAGTTCAAAATAGCCATTTTGTTCGGACATTTTGTCCACCCGCGTGCACTTTGATTGATTGATTGATTGATTGAATATTGTTTAACGTCTACTCAGCAATATTTCAGCTATATCAAGACGATAACAAGTTTGTTGATAAATAATCACTTTGGGGTATGGAAAGGGCCATGGGACGGGAAATTCTGACTGCCACTGGAAAAGTAGGGTGAAATCGTCAAGGGCGGGGAATTTAGCCTTGTATCCGATCACCTACGGACCACCCCAAAGAGCTTGCTACAAGGGTTCTTTAACGTGCAGGAAGCGTGGCATTTCTCCCAACACGTGGACCTGAGTTTACATCCCATCCGAAAGATGGGTTGTGTATTTATTAATCCCGCACAACCACGGAATGGGTCCTATTTCTATATCCCGGGACCCTCGGGGTCAGCCTCCGTTTAGGAGGGGTCACACCCCGCAAGCCGGAGATACTGGGTCCTATTTCTATATCCCGGGGTTCCCTCGGGGTCCTCTGTTAGGATGGCTCCTACTCCAAGCTCAGAGGATGCTGCGGGCCTATTCTTCAGCCGGGACCGCGCACGGCGGGCGTGCACTTTGATACTCACAACAGCGGATATGTAGAAGTAGGAAGAAGCAGTATAAATTCAAAATGATCATGCCGAATATTGTTGATATTTCCGTTATTTTAAGACAAAGCCTTATGTTTTGCACCATGTCAAAGATCGCTCAGTTTTCTGTGCCATTGTGTATTTATTTCCATACCAATATGATTAATACTTTCGTCGGTACTTACATTTTATTTTCTGATTTTGTTTGTTTTATTGTTTTTTAGTTTAGTTTAGTGTTGTTTGTTGTTTTTGTTTTTTGGTTTTGTTTTTTTTTCTTTGTTTGTTTGTTTGTTTGTTAAGCATTTATTACAAGAAAGTGATACTAACATGATATTTATTCATCCATAACTTGTTTTAGAACCTCGAGCAAGATGAAAAACAGAAATCGAAGCCCCGTTCCTTGAAAGTTTGGATTTTATACCGAATTACTATTATGTTAATTGTCACATGTACATTCACTGCATGTTCCTCCTTCTCCATGTAAGGGAACGACAACTTTGTTTTCAGGGTAGGGCTTGGGCGATTTTGCCTATAAAATTTATTTATTTTCATGAAAATCTCGAACAAAATTATTAATTTTCATCAAATGTCATCTCAGATTTTATATTTGCATTTGCAGCAAAAAAAAATTATTCTTCAAATCAAAATTAAATTATATATTTCCATGAGAAGAATTAGAATATTTATTTTCACTGGCACCAAGATTAAATTATTTATTAACAAATCGCCCAAGGCCCCCCCCTCAAAAAATCAATTTGTTGCCCCCTAGGGATTCATTTCAAAATTTTTGTATGATTTCACTCTTCTTTCAGTTATTATTTTGCTTTGTCCAGATATTTTGGATCAGGAGAATAATTTCAGAATGAGTACGCTTAAAAGATAATTTCACACCATCATTTCGAAAATCAAGGAAATGAGACAAATAATGAGAGCAACAGAGAAATTATCATATATTATTAATCTTCTAGTACACAAACATGATTATCTTTACACTTCTTGTGAAGACCTTTCCCACATCGTCCGCAAGCGGTTCTTGTTCGTCTTCGACCACCCCAGCCCACTCTGTCTGAACAAGCACTACAGTTTTTTCTTTTCCGTTCGGCAGCTTATGTACGCGAATATGACCATTACCTTGTCTTGGTTGACGGACTCTTTCTGTTTGACGTGTCGAAAGATGTTCTTGTGGAAGATCATCCACGGTGCTTTGCATGAGAGCAAGACGGGATAATACAGGCACATCCTTGTTCTCTTTATAAATAATATAGGCATTTATTATCATACGTTGTAGAATATTAAAACCTATCTTTTTCCACACTTTCATACTTTTTCGTTCATCTATATACGCAGTACAAAGTTGGTCGGCCAAATCAACCCCTCCCATAGTTGAATTGTAGTGTTCGATAATTTTTGGCTTTTCGGCATTGTTAACTTGACCTCGTTCAGACATTGATAAAAGGCGGACAGGTTTTCGGCGACGTGTTTCCTTGTAGGCACAAAGCATTAGGTGTCCTTGTCTTAGAAAAATTGATTCGTTTTCATTTAAGTTTGGATTTTTTATTGAGTTTGGCATCGGGCGATTCTTGTGTATTGTTCCGGTCAAAAATGTACCTTTGCGAAGCAGTTCTTTTGCCAGGTCAATGGATGTAAAGAAACTATCTGTCACTACTTGGTATCCTTTACTAAAGAATTGACCTGCTTCGATGGGATTTCACAACATAACTGCCTTGTAGCATTCCAACAGGAGTCGGATCAAATTGTTTACCTTTATACACACGTAAATGATTAATATAACCTGTCAACGACTCGGCGAGGACCCATAATTTGACGCCAAATTTCGCTGCTTTAGACGGAATATATTGTAACATCGATGCTCTTCCCCTTATTCCTATAAGACATACTAACGAATTGATTTGGTGTATAATACTGCTTGGACTTTGTGTTTAATAAATCAACAAAGCATTGAAATTTTCCGGTTGGGATATACTGCGGGTGGTTTCGGTTCGGAACATCAGCATTGTCGACAAGATGGAAAAACTTAAGAATAATTTGGAACCGATTCCTACAAAAAATTTCTCTAAACCATTTAGTTGACTGGCTAGCAGATTTTGTATTCCAATATTCCGTTAAAACTGGCTTCTTAATTATTCCCATATTAAGCATGACGGCAAAAAATGCTTTAAGTTCAGCTAAAGTTGGGACTCCAACCCTATACCAATCATGCAGACGCGAAAAACGACGAATCCTGTCTGTATTGGCAATAAATTGTCTGGCATATCTAAAAAAAACAAAGTAATTTTCCATTATTATTCTTTATTCATTTTTCTGCAATCTGCATGTTTGTATAAGATCATCGTTGACACGTGTGATGAAATATTGATTGTATTTTATTTTATTTTATTTTAACTTCCGATATAATTTTTGAGTCAGACTGACCACATTCGCTTCTTTTCTATTAAAATTACAAGCTTTTTCATATTGCGAATTTTCGTCAAACACTTCCTTAATACAGTTAATAAACAGCATTATTCGATGTTTTACCAATAAGTAAAAAAAAATAAAGAAAGAATAAATGCCGGAGAAATTATGGTGAATGTAAATCCTGTCTTTGGCTTTGTGTGACGTTGATTTATAAGGTTTATTCGGTAATAATATTCGCACGAATAAAGTCTGCTATTCTCAGCTTTTGAAGTAAATGCTCTTGTCACTTGCACATTAACACCATCTCCCCTTTTGTAAAGTAGAGAACCATCATTTGTAAAGTAAAGAGTCCTTATTTGTAAAGTAGAGAACCATCATTTGTTAAGAAGTGAACCGTCATTTGTAAAGTACTAAACCATCATTTGTAAAGTAGTGAACCATCATTTGTAAAGTACTAAACCATCATTTATAAAGTACAGAACCATCATTTGTAAAGAAGTGAACCATCATTTGTAAAGTACTACACCATCATTTGTAAAGTACAGAACCATCATTTGTAAAGTACTAAACCATCATTTGTAAAGAAGTGAACCGTCATTTGTAAAGTACTAAACCATCATTTGTAAAGTAGTGAACGGAGGCGTATTAGAGACATGCATAATATGCATGAAATTTCTTGTATGACTTGATACGTTTTGAAATCGATGCATTATTACCGTCCGTGGGAACTTCCGAGTTTAAAAACTACATGAATAAGGTTTGTTGTGGCATTTTCTTTGAGATTCGAAGTTCCCCCGCAACTTGTTTTTGTAATAATTTTGTTAGAAAAGTTAGGCAGCGAAGTGGGAGAATCGACGTTTATAGCCATTATTTTCCAAATTATCTATAAAGAATGTTAAAGGTCTACCGCTTTAAATTTTCAAAGTACATAGGAACCTCGAGATTAAATGCGAGCTCAATTGTTCTGTCAAAATATGTCCCCGCACTTGATCTACAACCAAGTATTCAGTAAATATAGCTGTTTTTCGTTATTTTGCCTATCAGTTCAATGGGATTCTGATTTCCGAATTTTATCCAACAATTATGGACAATCCGATACTGATTTCTGTCAATGATGTTGGTACTATATTCACCGGGTGATAGAACATTTCCAAAAAATGAAAAGAAGTATACATTTTTTGTCAGGAAATTGTCGGAAAATTATAATGAAAAAATTATCTGGCCACGACGAGTTTACTATCTCCCCTAGGCGACTTGCTTTATCTCTGCGGGAGCTACTGTTTCACCATGGCGAGTGGCAAAAAAAAAAAACCCAACATTTTCTCGCCGCGGCGAATTATTATCTCGCCACGATGAGTAACAAAAATATATACTCGCTGTCTCGACGGTGCTGTGTCGAGATTTTTTTTTGTAACTGGCCGTGCCGAGTTGATAACTCACCGCCGCGTGATATTAACTTGCCGCCGCGAGATTCTAATTTCTCGTGGCGAGATTTTTTTTTGTAATTCAACAAAGCGATATAATCTATTTTTTTGTAACTCGCCGTGGCAAGAAAATAACTCCCGCGGCGAGATAAAAAAAATATGCATGTCCCATTATATGCTTCCGTATAACTGCGGTTTGTTTTGTTGTAAGAAATTTGTCTTGTTGAATCATTTAAAACTATTTTCCGATATATATATATTCCATTCTTATAAACACTAAAAATTTGCGAGTACCTGTTAGTTTCAGTAATAATGTGTCTCAAAAAGTCCAGTGTCATAAAAAGGAAGAAGTAGTCTATTGGCTTCGAATTTCTAGGCGGTGGATTCTGAGGTCCGACATTCTGGTCAAAGATGTCCCGTCTTTCTTCTATTTCTGGTGGATGAATTCTAAACCATGGTAAATGTTCCAATTCACTTTCATCTTCACTACTTCCAGATTCTGAAAACTCTTGAGCCAAATCTGAACCCGCATCGCTTTCAATGTCGGAATTTTCCGAATCACTTGCATCAGTGTCGGACATATTGGAAATCCAGTGGAAAATGACGAAATAATGACATCATATCAATAATTGTGACGTCATTCCGAAAAAGAAGAATGGAAAAAAAAAACACACATACACACATAAGAAAACTAAGGGATAGCATTTATTTCTTTCTATCACAAAATGGTTTTAAAACTTTATTTAAATACGACCAACAATATAAGTTTCATGGACATTAAAATAAATCCACCAACCAGTCAACTAAAACCAATCATTCCACTATTCAATGAAACAACCAATTATTTCACTGAACTCAATCCACTCTTTTACGAATAATAAAATACCGAAGTAACTGTGAATTTAGTTTCTGCATGTGCATTTCGACAACTGATATCTCTTCGATCAATGCAGATCAAATCAAAACATTTTGAAATACATGTATGTGTATTGCTGATGGAGAACTAATTACAAATATAATCTAATAAAGAAAGACAAAATCATCTAATGACAGAGCTGTGCAGAAGGAGATACGAAGTGAAATAATGTCGCTGTAGTTCTATTTTTGCAAGTATTTGCTCAAGCGTAACGGGCTTTTAGTGCGGTTACAGAAGTGTTTATACGGACGCACAGAAAAAAGCACAAGATTTCAATCAAACTAAAATGCCTCTTTGTTCTACCGTGAGTCATGTGACAAATCTGAAGTTGTCCCTATATATTCAATCGAAACTGAAAAAAATGTGACATGATCAATGAATGGACTTTGATACAATAAATTGCCAAAGATGCAGATATATCTTAAAATGGATAGATTATTTATCCGACAGTTGTTACTTTGCTACAGCAATGTGGTCGCAAATTCGATTTTTACGTTATTATTTATTTTAGTTAGAATAAACAACAATTTTTGTCTGAAAGTTACCTCGTGAGAAAAAACGAGATATGACTGTAGATTAGCTGATAGTTCACAGATAGAATTGTGATCAAATAAACACTAAATATTCAAAACAGCATGTGTCTTCTGCAACTGATTTCATGAAAAAGTGTGAATTTTTTGGTCACAATATTTTTTTTTTATTTTAACTGAAATATATAGGGATTTTTTTGTTGGGAACTCGGTTTTATCCCTTGACTGTATATTTCTTTTGCTTTATTTAAACAAAGTTCTGAGTAAGTGCTCATTCATTTAGAATATAATCAGGACGGTACAGTATATATGAATGAAAGAAAGAAACATCAGGGGAGGAAAGAATTTTCCCGCAGCAATGTACCAACATTGTGAAGAGGACGAACTATATTTTCTCTTGGAATGTCCTTTATTCATGACAGACGGGGAACTATTTTTCACTGAGATTGAAAAAAAGTAACAAAAATTTTACTTCTCTTTCAAATAACAACAAACAACTGTAATGGCTACTTACAAATGAAAATGAAAAAAAAAAAAAAAAACCACATTGCTGTCAACATTTCTACTGTGAAATATTTATTACTGTTGCTTTTGTGGACTCATCTATGGTTTCCAACTTTTAATAAATCAAACATACATAAAAGAAACACGCAGTCATAGTCAATATTTGCTTAGACGTGGGAATTACGACTTTCGATCTGCCGGGGTTGTAATTGCTTCTATTGTTGACGTCACAGAGCCTCTTCCCCTTCACGACGACGTCAAAAACAAGCCTTGGCACAGAACGTAGATTTTTGAACTTTTGACGTGGCAGTGAATGGGTTAGAGAACATAATCTCACATTTTTTCAAGTGTAAATATTTCAAATATTTTGCTTTACACAAAACTTATATTTTACGCCGTTTCATTTAAAATATATTTAAATTTATCCAACCTTCGTCATTTTATTCTGTATTCTGGCAGTTCTTGGGTAGTTTTGGGCAGTTTTTGGTAATTATATGGACCGATAAATAATCTTTCATCTCATGTATACATACTTTCACAGTGACTATTTGAAAAAAAACTTTGTCGCTCATGTTACGCTTATAACAATTGCAAGTTGTCGAAATGCGCATATGCAGTCCACGAGGGTATTCACCAGCCCAGTAGTCAGTACTTCGGTGCTGACCCGAAAGCCGATTCTATTTTGAATTTTACAATATCTAAATTTTTTGGAAATTTCGTTTAAAACTAAGGAGTATCTCCCTCATGCAAAGCTCTGTCCTTAGCTGATTTTGGCTTTTCACTTAGATCATATTGGTTATTTGTTCTCTATCAGTTTTATTTACATCTTTGAGTTTATGGTCTTCCAAACGTTTAGATTTTATCTGCACTTAAGAGACATGCGCACATGCAGAATTTAAATTCACAGTAACTTCGGTATTTAGTTATTTGCATGGATGCTATCGACATTTATTAACATCATCAACATATTGTGTGTAATCATAGAGAAGCAATGTGGGAACCAATGTATACTAATTATCTATGCTGTTACTATTTATAAGTTGTAAACATAGATAACATATCAAAGTTCTTAGAGCACTGTTAACTATTGTTACATCCCTTCTTCTTTAAAGAAAGTTCTTACCTTTAAATTAAAATTGAAATTAACTTTAAAAATTCAAACATCTAAAAACTTGAAAATGTGATTATAATTGAAATCAAATTAATGTCTTTTTGAGTTAAAATGCTTACAGAAATTTTTGAATAGTTAAAAGTCAAATTACAGTTCACTAAAATGAATGTCATTGTCAACATAATTCGAATTTGATGAGTATATAAAACGACTATATTTTAAACTAAGCTAAACATAATAATGAGACCTGAATGTTCTCTGAGAACACACGGGTATTATTATTATGACCCATTTTCACAGTGTGATCTCATCTCAAGACGACTACACTAGTATTTACAGAGCAACCCAGCAGTGATTTTGTAAGCCTTGTTTTACTACCTTATAAAGGCTGTTTCCCCTAGGGCTTTTTCCAAAATTGACCACAGCTACCTTTTTTCTTCCCTATTGTGTTGACAAAATTCCCACTGAAAGGAGTGAGATCGCATATTAAATTCTTCCAAATCATTAAACTGTTATGTCTTTTGTAGTAAACGTAATTTTTTACATGAATATCTCTAAGCGTCCCATGAATCCAATCCTGAAAACCATTTCTTGTGACATGGAATGATTTTACAATATTTAATGTTTGAAGTTAATTTCCCAAAATTTGTGCTATATTTTCCCAATCAAAAAGGCACAGCCAGTTTTTAAAAAAGGCAACAAAATCACTGCCCATGGGTTCCAGAGAACTCACGGGGATTATTCTGCCCCAAAGCACAGTGTGAACTCTCAATATCCAACATAATCATTAAGATATTTCGGTCTTTGTACCACTCTTCCTGATCTTGTTACTGTTTGTGGAGATGTTGACTCGGCATTTTGCACTGAATTTGTGATATTTTGATGTTCAGAATTTTCTGTTGTCGGTTAATTCACATTTGTTACAAGTTCATCAATATCAGTATCCAGATTGTGTTGCTGATCGTTTGCTGTCTTCTGTTCCTGCGTATTATTTGTTTTCCAATGTCAATGTCATAAGTTCTCTTTCACTGTCCCTTTTCTCCACTCTTTGTATCCTGGCTAGCGTTTCTCGAAGTAGTCGTAACTCTACGCACATTCTTATGGCAATCTTACGTTGAGCGTAAAAGTTACGACCGTTTCTCGAAACCGACGTAATTTACGGCTGTCCTAAAATAAGTCATATATCATGTCTTAAGTTACGGCAAGTAGGAGCTGTCTTATCTCATTCGTAATTTTGGTTGCTTGCAACATTTCGAGATGGTTGCCCTGGTAGTTTTTAGTATATGCGTTCCAGGAGCAATATCCTGTATCTGGAGAGGCCGGGGGATGAGGGGTGGGGGGTGGGGGCATAATCGTAACCTTGAATATGACTGTGGACATAGTTAAGTCGCCTTGAAAATACGAATAAAAAACAAAACATTTGCATAACTTGGTTTGAAAACGGTAACCTTATAAGAATAACCATGTCAAATCCAATAAAATATCAAAAAAAATTACGTACATGGTAAAATGAGATTGTTGCAAAAATTGGCCCCTTTGATAACTGAGAATGGTTAGAGGTACTCAAAATCTATCAACACAAAATGACAGCTTACCTCAAATAGAGTTCAGAGAAAAAGTCACATTCCGATGAAATACTCCTATACAAAACATAAAAATTTTCGGAAGTTCATAAAAATAAAATATTTTCCCGTTTGATTCTTTGTAGCTAAGAGGTGGTAAAAGGCTTCACAAATATGATTACTGGGCGTTATATAATTTTTATAAGGAATCCATAAAACTGCATATAAACATATGTCGACATGCACTACCCTTGGACAATTAGAATGTGTCATATTCAATTTCTTTGTTCATAATATTTGTATAAACGGAAAAAAATATGTATATGTTATCGGGCTCTTGACAGCTATGTATTGTAAAATATCAACCCGTGAGCCAGAATATACGCTCACTCGCCCCAAGCTTCATATTCTGGCGAGCGGGATGATATTTTACAATACATCAGCTGTCAAAAGCCCGGTAACTTGTTTATCATCCTTTATTTTACATTTTAGATTTGTATTTATTGAACATAGATTTCAAATTCTCCCAAAGTTAAGCGAGAAATTCGACATACTTTTCAGCAATTTTTAGCTTCAAAAAATGTTTTGTAGTTTTTTGTATCTTTTTATCGGCAAAGGTTTTGTAACTTGATGAATATTTTACCGAACTAATCGAAATAATGTCGATTTTGAATGCTGCAGGAACCTCTGGTTGTTACGATATTCTATCGTTCTTTGGAGCTTTTATGACGTCATAATGTGAAAACGTCAAAGCTCTGCAGGATATATCAACGACCCAGTTTCTAGATTTTTTCTGACGTCTGGTTTATCTATTTGTGTAATCATGATTCTGTTTTGAATTCATAATCTGAAAGAACAAATGCAATAGATGTTTATTTTGATCTGTTTGATTTCGCGTGAAAACTTGAATAAAAGTTATTTCCTTTGAAACTTTGGGAGAATCGCTTGATATATCCAGGTCAACCTCTGATATATCAGGCTCAACCGGATATGGCTTTTGCGGAAAGGCTCTGCAAGCTGATATAAGCATCGGGAAGGATGATAAAAGAAAATATGTGTCTCCAACGGTTCCCATCCCATAGATATTAACGTTATATATATATATCTACAGCACGATGACAAAAGTGAGTTTTTTTTTAATTTCCCAGTGTATTTCGTGTAAAAACAGCCTTACTTAAAAAAAATCTCAAAACTTCATTTCTCGCTCGGTATTCATATAGTAGTCACTGTTAAACGGAGTTTGAAGTGCAGTTTATCGCAGTAATTTGGAAATAATTTTATTTCTTTCCTTTTCTAATAGTCACAATTTAAACACAAAGTTAAAATTTACTACATGTATATATCTATATTACATTGTGATATCAAATTTTTTTTTATCTGTTTTTAAGTTATGGCAATATGGGAACTACTGAACATAAAAAAAATTCTAAATGATTCGACAAAAGTGCTCTCGTCATTTCCCTTTTGACAGAGAAAATTTCATGAAAATCGGCCAACAAATAAGATTTGGAGAATTTTAAAGACATATTGTTTTACATACAATGCACAGGATTTTTTTTAATCAGTCCCTTTTGTCCCCATCCTGTAGATCTATCATATTAGGGACCGACCATTTAACTTGAAAAAGGGGGGCTATGGTTTTTTCTAAAAAGAATATATTGGAGATGATTTTATGTGAAAAAAAAAATGTTTTGGCTGCCGAAATGATGAAAAAAATTTTCTGAAGGTGGCTTTCTAGCCAAACAAATTAAAAAAAATTGTTGATAAACGTGAAAAAAATAAATTTTCTGTCCAGAAAAAAAACACCCCCCCCCTTTCTGGTTAAATGGTCGGTCCCTTACTGGACCAAGGATTTCACTGAGTGTGATCGCCAAAAAAAATGAATACTCAAGCATTTCCTCTTTTGTACAGTTTTTTATATCAAAATATTTCATTGTATTCATGTGTATATAATTACAATTGCTATTGCAAAGTCTAATTTCATTGGTCAACCTCATAAACAACAAAGAAATTATTTTCTCGATAAACGCTTATTGCCCATTAATGCGCTCCGAGAAAAATAGTGCAGTATATAGTGACGTCAAATTCAGCAACAACATTGTTTTAAGTTCAAAGGTTTCGAATTATATTACAAGAAATACAAGTAATTTGGAGGAGTTTGAGGATGTGTAAACGCGGCCTTTCACTCACAAACTTAACACTTCATGATAATTTGCAATCGGCTTACCGTGCCGGACATTCAACTGAAACAGCTTTGTTGCGTGTCTTCCACGACATTTCAGTAGCACTGGACAACAATTGTTGTGCCGCTTTAGTTATGTTAGATCTTTCTGCTGCTTTTGATGTAATAGACCACAACATTCTTTTTCAGCGTTTAGAATTTTCATATGGGATAACAGGATCAATGTTGGCCTGGATTCGATCTTATTTAACTAATAGAACTCAGCGAATTGCCATTGGGTCTGTTTTGTCCGATGATATGCATCTGAAGTACGGCGTTCCGCAAGGTTCAGTGTTAGGTCCGAAATTATACTGTCTCTTTTCTAAACCGGTTGGTACAATTTGCATACAACACGATATGGAGTATCACTGTTATGCTGACGACTCTCAAGTTTATCTTGTAATAGAGCCTAAAGAAAAATGGATTGACGTATCAAATCGAATTGAAGCTAGCCTAGCTGATATCAGTGACTGGATGAGAACTAATCTATTAAAACTGAACCAAGACAAAACTGAATTAATCGTTTTTTCTCCAAAACATCTGGTAAAAAACTTTTCGAACTGTCACCTTTCTTTTGATGGAACTGTTGTCAGCGATGTTTCATTTGTCAAAAATCTTGGTGTGTTTTTCGACAAGACACTTAGTATGGAAAAACAAGTCAATGCAACATCAAAATCTTGTTTTCTCCAAATTCGGAACATTGGACGAAT
>MJUU01044311.1:8167-26247 GCA_002080025.1 Modiolus philippinarum | reverse complement strand
TGTCAAAATGAGCAACTGCCCGTTCGTGTTGGCAGGGTGAGAAAACAAATCAAACACGGGTATGTGTGCGAGACAAGGTAAATCTCACACACCCTCGGGCAAGATTAGGTAGTCTCTGACTCGGCAAAGCCTCGTCAGAGACAACCTTAATCTTGCCCTTGGGTGTGTGAGATTTCCTTGTCTCGCACACCCACCCGTGTTAGATTCATATTTTCTCACCCTATCTGTAGTGCTTTCTATGTAGCCAAAGCCAGTGTGAGATTTTTCGGTCTCACCCACCCATTTTCCGTCTCACCCAACCGCCTGGGTGAGAACACTTACACGATCTTTTTCCCGCGATTTTTGTATCTGCTTGACATTCATAATGCACTTGTCTTCCTGTTTTTCCTTTTTAGATAAGCACATTTTCAAACACCTTCGAGTTATAAAACTGTGTCTTTAACTCTTGACACCTATCATATGTACCAGATAATTCTAAAAATAACGTTATACTCAACATTCAAAAATCCCGCTTGAATCTTTTGACGTCATAAAAGGGGACATAACTCCCGTAAGTAAACAAAAGTCGGGAAGGTCAAATTTCAGATCAACGATTTCAGTGTATAAGTAAACACAAATGAAAAGCCACAGTAAGCCAAGTAAATAATTGTGTAATGTATTATGTTTTGAATTATTTAGTGTCAACAGAAATCCAACGTACATGCTTGGTAGTACAAAACATGATGTCCAATGTCAAAATGAGCAACTGCCCGTTTGTGTTGGCAGGTTGAGAAAACAAATCAAACACGGATATGTGTGCGAGACAAAGGAAATCTCACACACCCTCGGGCAAGATTAGGTAGTCTCTGGCTCGGCGAAGCCTCGTCAGAGACAACCTTAATCTTGCCCTTGGGTGTTGGAGATTTCCTTGTCTCGCACACCCACCCGTGTTAGATTCATATTGTCTCACACTAGACCGAATAATCTGTCGTTTACAAAGCTACTTTATCGTTCTATATTTATCTTTTACTGATCTGACTTTTTATTTTTATTTTTTATTTTTTATATTGCTTTGTGACACAAAGTAGCTTTGTAAACGACAGATTATTCGGTCTAGTTTCACACCACCCCATGTGAGACAGCCTCGTGCATACTTTGACGTCATTGACGTAATGGTGAGTCGCTAAGTAATGGCGGATGGTAAGGACTACATGACGAATTCAGAAAGACGTTTTTATGAACAAAAGTGAGAAAATTAATCAAACAAAGTTGAAAAGGCAAGATTTAGAAATCTCAGACACCCTCGGGTAAGATTTCAATGTTCTCTGACTTGGCAAGCCTCGTCAAAGAAATATTGAAATCTTACCCTTTGGGTGTCTGAGATTTCTGGATCTTGCCTTTTCACCGGTGTTAGATTCATATAGTCAGTCTAGGATTTGAGACAGACTTGTCAATCTGGGATTTAAGACAGACAATTCTAGGATTTTAGATAAACTATCAGTCCAGGATTCGAGACACGTTTACCAGTCTAAGATTTGAGATGAACTTTCAGTTAAGGATTTGAGAAAGACTTGTCAGTCTAGGATTTGAGACAAACTTTAAGTCTAGGATTTAAGACAAACTTTAAGTTTAGGATTTAAAACAGACTTGACAGTATAGAATTTGATATAAACTATCAGTCCAGGATTTGAGACACACTTGCCGGTGTAGGATTTGAGAAAACTTTCAGTCTAGGACTTGAGACAGACTTGTCAGTCTAGGATTTGAGACAAACTTTAAGTATAGGATTTAAGACAAAATTTAAGTATAGGATTTGAGACAAACTTTAAGTCTAGGACATTTCATTAGACATTGTTTGCTGATATGCACATTATGCGCGATAAATTTTAACGCTGACATTAATTTGGCATCACTGATCATTCCTGTTACAATTTTTAAATATATATCTTTTGTTCAAAAATACACAAAAAGTATAAATAACAAAATATAAAAGACGAACCAAGTGGCATCAGACATAAAAAGGTTGTCCTGAGCTTTCTTTAAGGTATGAACAAAGCATATTGTTGACTGTCTAATGGTGACTTCAATGAAAAACAACAATAATAGCGTTGTTTTATTGCTTGTTTATACCCTGTATTCGTAGAGACTTTTTCTCGTGTGCATTTACTCCATAGCCTTCCATCTTTTAATAAATATTAGAAAATGTATTCATATAAATAAACAAAATAAACTGGTAAGAGGCAATATATTAAAAGATATAACTGACAAATATACAAGTATAAAAGATAAATAAGAACGTCGCCGATGGAAAATAGGTGGTGAACATTTTTGACATGCCAACCATACTACACTGGATATATGTATGTAACTGTCTTTATACAAACCAGTTCGGAT
This sequence comes from Modiolus philippinarum, assembly GCA_002080025.1. Taxonomy (NCBI): domain Eukaryota; kingdom Metazoa; phylum Mollusca; class Bivalvia; order Mytilida; family Modiolidae; genus Modiolus; species Modiolus philippinarum. The sequence continues at coordinate 23,874 of MJUU01044311.1, read as the reverse complement.
AAGCAACAAAGATAGCTCATTGTATAAAACTGCATGATTTATTTCTTTTTGTAATCTTTGTTTTGTTTTATTTGTTTCTGTTATTGTCAATGTATGCCTTCAACCATTATTTGTACAAATGTGCATTCTAAATAAGTATGTATAAAAAAATATCAATTGTCTTGGAACTGCTCGACCCTTCCACGTGAATGAAAAAGCCGTCAATTTCATGATAACGCTGCTTTATTATATGATCTGCACCTTCGGCCATCTTGGTAAAAGTGCGAGCCTGAAAAGCGCCATTTTTACAGCCAATCATGGACTATTGTGGCAAAGTTTTGTTCCAATTAGCCAAGTAGTTTCAGAAAAGATCTCCGAATGTGTTTTTTCCGTAACGACCAATGTTAAATTATGTTCCCACTAAAGACCGTCTTGGATTAGTACAGACATGAAAAACACTATTTTTAGAACATTCAAGGACTTTTCTGGCTAAGTATGTTCCAATTTGCCAAGTAATTTCGGATATGTGCAATGTAATTTACAGGGCATCTTTGCTTTTACTTTTAGAAATATGAAAAGGCTTACTTTTTTTGTGAAATTTTGTAGAGCAAACAACCCAATATGATTTTTTTTTAAAGAAAACACTATTTCGATACAACAACTAATTGACTTTTTTACAAAACTGTTTAGGAAACTTGATTTATATGCCCTTAAGATGGAAATTAATGACATTTTTACATACTTGTTGGTATTTCTGTTTCTATTACTTCATGAGCAATAAACTGTCCATACCCAACATGTAATGCTGATCTGAGTCTATCAAACTGGTTCCGTGGTCCCAAATTCTCGTCTAATACAGCATTGGAAACAAACCTTGGACCAGGAAGATCGTTTGGAAATCCTCTTGGTGTATTTACACCTATTGATTTTAAAACAAAATTGTTGAAAAAATGTGTCCACAACTTTTACATATTTTTGAAGTGTTCGTGTTCCATGCAGTTTATTTGATTTGTAAGACTATGTTTCAATATTTTACCGTATCTTTAAACAATTGCTTTTTTTGGTAAGGCATTTTTGTCTGTATGTTCAATTACTAGTATTTTTTCTACACATTTCCATATGCACTCGGATTTTCGAACGGATTCACCAAATGCACTGGTACAGTTTGATGGAATGCATTTTGAGTTCTGTCATGGCCATTTCGACAAATAATGTTTCTATTGAGAAGACAATTACAGTAAAACAGTTAAAATACCAAAAATGAAGACATATGACTCGTAGATTCGATAGGGCCTTAAACGGGATTCAATTATGAGCAAAAGACAATGCTTTGCTATGCATGATACGTTCTCCCAATTAATATATATAGATATCACCATAATCTAATATCTACATCTGCGGCTCCGTGGGATTTCCCTGTGTTTGGAAGCCCCTTTTTTCTGCAAAAATCACAAAACTGAATCCAGTATTTAGTGGTATTTAGTAAAAGAATTAAAAAATCTGTAACTCCACTATTTGAAAGCTGGACCCGACGGTGATTCAAAACTAGTTAAAATCTCAAACTCTTTCAATTTCAATAATTTGGCATGTTTTCCTATGAATGTCAAAACTTTAAGCAATTCATTTCGCGAATAATACTCACCATCACCATAATCCACCATTGGAAGCCCCAATGCATTGGTGAATCTTATCTGTGGGGTATTGGCTTGTCCCCACGTAGGATTTCTTAAGTTATTACAGTATCCATCAATCGACCTGAACCTGCTTCGTGGACAATGATATCCATTTGCTGGCAAGAATGTATTGATCATTGATATAAATAAATGATAAAAACAAATTTTCTTCTGCAAAGCGATATCAAAAAGGTCATCGATAGATTCACCAAATGATTATCGTATTTATAAAGCTATATGGTATGTAGAAACGCATTAGTCCCCAATGGTATGCACCAACCAAGTAGTCAGTACTTCGGTGCTGACCCGAAAACCGATTTTATTAGTCCCCTACCGGCTTCGCCGATGGTGATTTTAGATTTGCACTCTGTCAGTCCGTCACACACAGTTTTCTGACCTTTTCCCATACTATAAAAGATATTTACTTAATAACTGATATGTAAGTCTACCATCATGAGTTACAGAGCAAGTTCGAGTTTGGTTCTGGTCCATTGATTTTTAAGGGAGTTATGGGCCTTTGACTTAGAATATTGTGGTAAAATATAGGTTTTCCAGACTTTTTTTCTAAACCGTCCCAGATATTAAGCTAATATTTGCCATGATGAGTTACAGATCAAGTTCGAGTTTGGTTCCGGTCCATTGATTTTGGACGGACTTATGGGCCTTAGACCTAGAAAATTTTGGTAAAATATAAGTTTTCCTGACTTTTTTTTCTAAACTGTTCCAGATATTAAGCTCATATTTGCTACGTGAGTCTAGCATTATGAGTTACAGATCAAGTTTGAGTTTGGTTCCATTATATTGATATTTGACGGAGTTATGGGCCTTGGACTTAGAAAGTTTTGGTAAAATATAGGTTTGCGGACTCTTTTTCTAAACCGTTTCAGATATTAAGCTGATATTTGCATTGTCATTCAACAATTATGGGTTACAGATCAAGTTTGAGTATGAGTTGGGTCCATTGATTTTTTAATGATTTATGGGCCCTGGGATCGGAAAACTTCTTCTTTAACTATTTTTGCTGGTATAACAAAGAATTATCCCACCGGTAGGGGACTTCTGCATTGCCTTGCAATACGAACCACACTTGTTGAAACTTGTAATATCTAAATTTTACAAAAGTTTGTTTAAAACTAAGGAGTATCTCCCTCATGCATAGCTCTGTTCTTAGCCGAAATGTGGCCTTTCTATTTAGATCCTTTTGGTTACTTGTTCTCTATCAGCTTTTACACGTATTTCGGTTAATGTTTCAAAATGTTTTGGTTTTGATCTGCACTGATGAGACATAAGTTGTCGAAACGCGCATATGCAGAAAATCGATTAAGTGTGACTTCGGTATTTTGTTATTTATTACCACTGGATCGAGGCCTCTGCTGATGGACTGTTATTCCTTGAGGGTATTCACCAACCCAGTAGTCAGTACTTCGGTGCTGACCCTAAAACCGATTTTATTGTAACTTGTAATATCTAAATTTCACAAAACTTTGTTTAAAATTAAGGAGTATATCCCTTATGCATAGCTCTGTCCTTAGTTGAAATTTGGCTTTTCTATTAAGATCCTTTCGGTTTCTTGTTCTCTATCAGCTTTTACACGTATCTCGTTTCGGTTATTTTGGTTTGATCTGCACTGATATGCAGGAAATAGATTAACTGTGACTTCGGTATTTTGTTATTACAACGAGCCCTGTTTGTACATGCATATAGTGATCAGATTAAAAACTGATATAAAAAGCATTGAATCCGCTTGTTTTAAACCTAAAGTACACATTCTGGTCATATCTTAAAGGGCAAAAGGGTTCATATATAATTTGATATCTATCGCTTAAACATTTGTTCTACTTGTACTATTAAACTTCAGAAGTTCTTATCTTCGACCGCGGGGTATCTCTGACTGACAATCGGAAAGTTACTCGTTACATGTAAACTATATTGATTTGGAAATACAGAATGTTTAAAAGAAAACAGAATTCGTTGAAAAAAGGCTTTAAACATACCTTGATACAATACTTGTACCATTACTGACAAAAAAGTTGTCAACTCGACATGTCTTTGAAGAGCCATAATGCATGTTTAAAATAACATAAAAGTTGTTTTATATTTATTAAGTTCATTTTTTAAAATATTTTTTTCAAGCTGTTAAAGTCGTGCATTTATTGCATGCATTTATGCATGGAAATATATATTTAATTTTCCATACAGTTAACATGAATCGGTACAGCACGATTCGTCAGATGTAGTGTATAGCAATCCTTTTGGAACAAATTAAATGATGCAAAAAATATAACTTAAGAGCCATTCTCTGTAAGCATAAAAAATCTGCCACATGGGTAGAAAGATGGGGTCTCAGATTTTGGAAATTTTGTATACGAAGTTCATATGTAATCTTGACAACAAAATAAGTATTGTTTTTCCATTTTGAGCAGTGGTTGCTATGGTAACCGGTCATGCCCAAATATGGCTTTAAAAATACTGTCAAAATGACCAAAACGAGTGAAATATGAGTAAGCTGTAAAACAAAAGATATGAATTAACTGAGGTTTCATTACTATACAAGTGATTAGATTGTGGGTCAATGAAACGTTTAAAACAAAAAGCAATGAAATGACTTAAGTCTAAATTTGGTTACCATGGATGGCAACAAAAATAAGTAAAAACGACAATTTCCAAAAATGGAAAAATGGCCAAATTTGCCAATTTTTAAGGGTTAATTACAAAAAATTACATCCATGGAAATTCATTAAACTAACTGAGCTTGCAGTTTAGTATATTATCTTTAAAATATCAAAAAATGAAAATAGTTTTTTTTTCGATTTTCAAAAATAAATAATTTTAAAATTTTCTGCAATAGTGATTTTGAGATTTTTGTCAAAAATCACCAAAATAACCATTCTGACTTGTATTTCAGTCCCTCTTCAGCAGATAGTATTGGTATTGAGTTTATTAGTCTATTCTAAAATGAGAATGCTTAACATATGGTAAATGACCTTGACATTCCATCTCAAGGTCACGAAACTCAAATTTCCATGGTCAAATTTTGTCAAAAAACCACTCTAAATCTGTATTTTTACTCGTATTCCAGCCCATCTTCAGTAGATTGTAATGAAAGTTAGGTAACTGTTTATATAAAGGTGAACATGCTATTTATATCTTGGTATATGCTATATGACCCTGATATTCCATCTCAAGGTCTCAAAACTCAAATTTCCAAGGTCAAATTCGTGTCAAAAACCGCTCGAAATCTGTATTTCGACTTGTATTTTAGCTTATCTTTGGTACATTGTAATGATGTTGGGTATCTGTTTATTTTGATAGAAACATGCTTTTATATCTTGGTATATGCTATATGACCTTGATATTCCATCTCAGGGTCACGAAAGTCAAATTTCCAAGGTCAATTTTTTGTGAAAAAAAAACGCTCAAAATCTGTATTTCGACTTGTATTTCAGCCCATCTTCAGTAGATTGTAATAACGTTTTGAAATGCTTTTTATATCTTAGTATATGCTATATGACCTTGACATTGCATCCCAAGGTCATGAAACTCGAAGTTTCAAGGTTTTGGCCACAAATATTCTCATTTCATACTATTTTTTCGGGAATGATATTGAATATGTCAGGTAAAACCTTCTCATGACATAAAGTTAGCAGGCAACAACCATAAAGATATTTGACCTGGAACTCTGAAGGTCAAAAGATAATCACCAAGGTTATTATTTATCCATAAGATCAAATATTGCCACAAGAATATTATTCTTGTTTTATGGGGTTTTTTCGTTTGGCACATGTACATACTTTAAATATGCTCTGGTGTATAAGAATACTGTACAGTGGCATTGTTCTGATCAGCATTTGTTGTTTATAGCCTAACTGAAAGATTAAAAACAAAATTAAATGCTTCAAAAGCTATCATTGTCTCAACGCAAATCCAATAATAATCTCAACAGAAACTTTAACCTTAGTCCTTCCAGCAAAACATATATGCAAAGGTGACCTAATTCTGGAATTATATTGGCTACCCCCCCCCCCCCCCCCCCCCCTNTGCTGAATTGTTGATTTTAACAAAAATAAATGAATTTGTGGGTCCATACTTATGAACTAGTCTAATATAAAGTGTTGCGTTATAACAGAGATTTCAATCACATTAAGGAGCCCACATGATCAATAAACAATATTTTAAGCAAACTACATGTATTAAAAGCAATTTAGTGTGATTTAATTTTTTTATTGATGTAAAAAAGTAGGTAAGTGAACCTAATTTTGGTACAGATAATGACCAACCATTATAGAAAGTGAGATATGGCCTTTAATTAAAATGTTAATAGAATAATTTATGAAAAGATATGGAGTAAATGCACATGATACAAATTTCTACAAATACATAGTAAAATCAAGCAAGGGAACAATGCTTTTATTGTTGTTCTTCATCTTGAAGTTAACATTTAGCCTTCAACAATGAGCTTTGCTCATACCTAATAGTAAGTTCAAGACAGGTCCTAGCACCAGTTTGAGTGGAATTCTTTGCTACTTTTTAATTAGCGCTACATCGTCATGGATGCGGGATTGACAACAAACATTAATAAAACTTGAAAAGTACTCTAACAATCACGGTCATCCGTTGACCGACAAAAGCACTAGTGTGTTAAGCTAGTGGACGATTACAACATAAAGATAAACTCATCAAGTCAATTGTAAGACACTTGCCTATGTAAAATAGTGATATGTGGGCACTATAAACAGGTGGTCAGAATAATATTTTGAAATTACAAAAAAAGAAAAAAAATGCCAAAATTTGGAAGTATGATAGTATAAAAGTTTATCCATATGAGAAATTCTCTCAAGAACAAGTATATAACTGAAATATAGAGAGTATTCATCTGTCACGGGGAATACTTTTTCGGACTCGACACTGCAGGAGAGACAAACTCCAGTCTTAAATACACAATGAAAGGATATGGAGTAAATACACATGACACAATGTCTCTACAAACACATGGAAGAACCAAGCAAAGAAACAACGCTTTTATTGTTCCTAATTATTCATTTGGAAAATGTAGGCTGTGCCAGTTGTATTTTGGTACAGATCTTACAAGTACCCAAGATACAATCAGTACCCAAATACCATAAACCTACCACTTGTAGTTGCTGAAATATGAACCCTCATACATAAATTAAGGGCAATGTAAAAACTTCTCTGTTTTGATTGGGGATAAAAAAATCATGTCTGACAGAATGCAAGCTCACCTTTCTCAAGAGCATATGCATCACACTTGAATTTTTTCCTGACAGATGGGATTGTTGTTTGTCGTAAATTCCTTTTTTGTTTCAATTTCATCAAAAGATTATGAAACATACTCCCAATTTTTTTTTGTAATCGCAGAACTGTTGAACACAGTTATTAAAGTAAATGTACTTTGTAATTTTCAATCTGTTTATCTAAATAAATTAACTAAAAGCCTCAGTCGCTCACCTGACAAAATGCTTTAAGGCTATGACTATGCTGGTGAACAAAAATGACATTTTTCACCATAGGGTCTATAAATGGTAAGAAATGTTCTCAACTATCAAACATGGTTTTTGTCAGATAAAATGCAATACTGGCGGCCATGTTTTTTGTCCGATCTGAAGGAAATAAGCAATAGTTGTACATCATTCTGTAAGGTTTGGTGAAATTTGCTTCAGTAGTTAAAGAAGAGAAGATTTTTTTAAATCAAAGCATATTATGATCTTGAATTTAAAGGCAATAAGTCAAAGCATATTGTCATATTATTTCAAAGCCACAGGTCAAAGCATATTGTGATATTGAATGTAAAGGCCATAAGGCACAGCATATTGTGATATTGAATTTCAAGGCTATAAGTCAAAGCTCGAGATTGAAGTATGACTTTGAAATTTTGCTTTTTATAATTTGTTTGTCTTGTGTACACTCTGCATGAAAATTCATCAATTAATTAAGTCATAGGGATGATATTTGGTCTGAAGACGCATAACATTAGTGCAAGAATATCTCAGCTACTGCTAGTCACAGATGGATAAAATGTGATCATTTGGTACATCTTGGGTAGTTATCAACTTCTATACCAGAATACAGTCATCTTGACCTAGATTTCCAAATATATAATTGACGCTGATTAAAGTTTTGGTTTAGCTCCATATTAATTGGTGAATAAAAGGATATGGAGTAAATGCACATGAGACAAAGTCTCTACAAATACATGGTAAAAACAAGCAAAGGAACAACGCTTTTATTGTTGTTCTTCATCTTGAAGTCACCATGAGGCCTTCAACAATGAGCTTTGCTCATACCTCATAGTAAGTTCAAGACGGCCCTGAAAGCAACTGAAAGTCATAAAGGGATGATATTTGGTATTTTGGTACCAGAATAAGTTTTTTTTCCGTACTAGAATCGGGTCACCTTGACCTATACTCTCCAAATAAACGGCTTAGTTTAAAGTCCATATCTAAGAATTGAAGAACAAGTCAAAAAACAATTACAAATTCATAATTCTTTGTTATAGATAACTGGATAAGATGTCATGTGCGACTGCTCCATTTCTTTATTAGCAATTAGAGCATGTATTATGAGCTCACCTGACCCAAAGGGTCGGTGTAAGCTATTGACACGACTTGGTGTCAATCGTCTGTCCAACCATTACTTTTATCACATTATACAGAATGGTGTTCGGAAGGTCCTTTACAACGATTGCTAATTTCGGCCCGATCTGACAAAAACCGTGGCTGTCATTACTTCAGAACATAGTATAACATTTGGAAAATCATATTTTGATCATTTTGATCACCTCCTTTTAAATCACTGAAGCAAATTAAACCATACTTTACAGGAATTACTTTTCAGAAATACTTCACAACATTTGTTCTTTTGATATCTACCCGACAAAAACATGGCTGCCAGCATGGAACATAGTTAAACATAGACCAAAAGGAAAAAGTCATCATTTTCAACATTTGTTTTAAAACTGCTCTTGCAAAAAATTAACTAAACTGTATTGGAATGATGTCTGTAAGGCTCTTTACAAAAGTTGCTCTTTCTGGTTGGATTTGACAAAAAACATGACTGCAAGTGTGGGACATTTGACCCTATTGGAAGATCATATCTTGATTATCTCCTTTTAAAAATTGAAGCCAATTCAACCAAACTTTACAGGAATGATGAATAAAATGTTTGTCTCATAAACATTGCTCACATGGTTTGGACAAAACAAAAAACCCGACCCCCAGCATTGAACATACAATGAAGTTTAACATTGGACTGTATGGGAAAATCATATTTTGTCATCTCCTCTGAAACTACTGAAAAAAAAATTCAACCAAACTTTTCATGAATGACGTTTTGGAGGTTCTTCACAAAAATTGCTCAATGCAGTTGGAGCCGACAAAAATATGGCCACCAGCGAAGAATAATAGCTTCTTACACGAGAGCAGATCAAAAATCGGGGTATCTTTCATGAATGTAAGAAATTCCGTCTTTTCTCGAGTGGAGCGCAGCGAAACGAGAGAATAAGACGAGCAATTTCTTACATGAGTGAAAGATACCCCGTTCTTTGATTTTGATCGAATGTAAGTAGCTATTTCTTCCGTAAAATACGACAACAAACATCTGGAATTCTATACTGTGCGAGTAACGTCGTCGCTATTTGAGTGTACCTTAAATTGTGACGTCAGGTTTTTTATGACGTTTTCTCATGGTTACGATTATTGTATCACAAAAATGAACACTTTTGGTTGGTCATTTACCTATAACTAAATACCAATGTGAGACGAGGTCGCGTGCATCGATCTCACATGGGTCGTCTCGCACCGTAAACCAACATTTACGGAAGAACAAATATAGCTACCAGTGCAAAACATAGTTTAACATTGGATCCTATTGGAAAATACTCATTTTCATTATCTGATCTGAAAATATTAATGCAAATTTAAGTAAACAACATGGGAATTATATATAGAAGGTTCTTCACAAAGATTGCCCATTTCAGCCGAATATGACAACACAATTGGCCGTAAGCGTGACAGTAAGTGAGAACCACCCCGTCAGTCTAAAGCGAACAATCCGAGGACAATGGCAACGTCGGAAATCAAAGAAACAAAGACATAACATGAGCACGGCACGGAAAAGAAAATGAAGACACGCATGTGAAACTTAGTTTAACATTGGACCCTATGGGAACTTCATTTTTATTCATCTTCTCTGAACCACTCAACCCAATTCAACCAATCTCATCAGGAATGATGTATGGAATTGCGCATTTCAATTAAATCAAATAAAACATGGCTGCCAATGCGGAACATAGTTTAACATTGCACTGTAAGAAAAAAAAATTATTGTTTTCGTTATCTGTTCTTAAATTTTTGAAGCAAATTTAACTAAACTGTACTGCAATGTATGGAAGGTTCTTTACAAAAATTGATGTTTCGATTATATCTGACAAAAACCATGGCCGTCAGTAAAGAACATTGCTTACAATTAGATCATATGCTGTGAAAAGTCATTTTTGGTCATCAGCATAGTCATAGCTTAAAAGCATTTTGTCAGGCAAGTCCCAGATTCTGAGGTTTTAGTTGATGCGTTCAGATAAACCGTTTGAAACTTACAAAGTACACCTTGATTCAACAGTTCTGCCATTACAAAAATAATTGGGAGATATGGCATACTTGGCTTATGTTTCATAATCTTTTGATGAAATTGAAATAAAAAATTATTTACAGCAAACAACAATCCTAACTATCAAGAAATAATTCCAGTGCAATGCATATGCTCTTGAGCCTGCATATCGTCATACATGATTTTTTTTTATCCTCCAATAGAGTAGCTTTCATCAACAAAGGTCCATATTTGAGCAACTTCAAGTGGTAGGTTAATGGTACGGTATTCGGCCAGTGTGTGTATCTTAGGTACTTGTAACACATGTATTAAAATACGATTGGATCGGCCTATATATTCCAATTGAATGACTTCTACTAACATTTCAATTAAGGGTCATATCTCACCTTCTACAATGGTTGGTGGAAGATATTTGTTAAGTGAATGCATATTACAAAATGTATATGGTACTCATTATCTATACTAAAATAAGGTTCTCTCTACAATGGTTGGTGGAAGATATTTGTTAAGTGAATATATATTATATGGTACCCAAGAAGGTTCTCTGACCTACATTTTTGACCAAAAAAAAATAAAATTGATTTTAATACACATGTAGTTTGCTTCAAATATTGTTTAATGATCACATGAGCACGGCAAGGCGATTCACAACTGTATCACGCTGCAACACTTTATATTAGACTAATTCATAAATATGGACCCACATATTCAGTTGTTTTTTGTTAAAATCAATAATTCAGCAACTAAAAATCAGACAGGAAAGTTTTTGTTCAGTAGATAGATCTTGGGGAGGGGTGGTAGCAAATACAAATCCAGAATTAGGTCACCTTTACATATATTTTTAGTTTGAAGTGCTAAGGCAAAATTTTCTGTTGAGGTCATTATTGGATTTGCGTTGAGAAAACAAATAAAAAAAACATAAAACATGCATCTTATAGCAATATTTTATCTGATATATCAATAATGAACTTGATGATTATTTTCTTACCTTCAGAGTTCAAGGTCAAACAGCTGTATGGTTGTTGGTTGTCATCAGAAGGTTTTACCTGGCATATCCACTATCACTCCTTAGAAAATCGTACGAAATGAGAAAATTTTTATCAAAACCTTGAAACTTCGAGTTTCATTACTCTGGGATGCAATGGCAAGGTCATATATCATATAGCAAGATATAAAAAGCATGCTCATCTGAAAATAAACAAATACCATACATCATTACAATCTACCAAAGATTTTGAGCGTTTTTTTTTGACAAAATTGTGACCTTGGAAATTTGAGTTTCGTGACCTTGAGATGGAATATCAAGGTAATATAGCATATACCAAAATATAAAAAGCATTTTCCTCTTAAAATAAACAGATACCCAACATTATTACAATCAACTGAAGATGGGCTGAATTACAAGTCAAAATACAGATTTTGAGCGGTTTTTGACACAATTTGACCTTGGAAATTTGAGTTTCGTGACCTTGAGATGGAATGCCAAGGTCATTTAGCAAATGCTAAGCATGCTCATTTTAGAATAGACAAATAAACTGAATATCAATACTTTCTGTTGAAGAGGGGCTGAAATACAAGTAAGAATGGTTATTTATGGGTTTTCGGGCAAAAATCTGAAAATCACTATTGCAGGAAATTTCAAAATTATATATTTTTGAAAATCGGAAAAACACTATTTTAATTTTTTGATATCTTAAAGATAATATACTAAACTGCAAGCTCAATGAGTTTTATGAATTACCATGGATGCAATTTTTTGTAATTAACGCTTAAAAATTGGCAAATTTGGCCATTTTGACAGCATTTTTGAAGCCATATTTGGGCATGACCGGTTACCACAGCAACCACTGCTCAAAATGGTAAAACAAAACTTATTTTGTTGTCAGGATTACATATGACCTTTATATACAAAATTTCATCAAAATCTGAGACCCCACATTTCCAAGTGTTTTTGATGCTTATAGAGTAAAGTAAGTGAGAACCGAACCGTCAGTCTGAAAAGAACAATCCAAGTACAATGGCTACGTCGGAAAAACGAAGAAAGAAGACATAACATGAGCACGGCACAGAAAAGAAAATGAAGACACGCACATATACAAAAATGAACAACACGGACCCAATAAAAACCATGGGTGAGATCAGGTGCACCAGTAGAGTAAGCATCTCCTGCTTCTTATAAGACACCCGCCGTCATTAGTTTAATGAATGAATAGTTGTACAAGAACATTGTAATGTATAAATCCTGTATTTTGAGACCATTGTCTTACAAAAACATACACAGCATGCACAATATCTTATGGTTATAGTAGTAGGCAAGGGTTACGACCCATCCCTCTCCTTTTCAAGAGTAGAGGGGTGGATCGTAACATTTGGCTAGCGAAGATGGTAGTAATGTTGATAGATAAATACGAAAAATGAAACCGAGTTAAACATAAAATGTTACAGTGAAATGATGAAAACTGTTCATATATCAATGACTAACTTGTAAAATCTGCAGTTAAAGTCTATTAATAGACATCTTGTATTAATTGAAAACTGCAGAAATATGTATAGTTTTAGCCACTCTCTTAAAATAAGATCTGAAGTGTTTCACAATTTTTCAGTCTCAAAATTGTAACAAATATAAGTTTTATCATCTAGGGTGGTTAACAAAGTTGTTGGCATGGATGTCACAACAACAAAGTCTCAAAACCTCAAAAGGGAACTACAAAATTTAATTACTGTTGTTACATTATAGGGCTGATATACGTGAGCAACGAGGTTCAAATTCTTTGTTATGCAACTTTTTCTTTCTTTTCATTATTTCATTTGTGGTCACCATTGTCATAAATGATTTAAAAAATGTTCCTTTTTAATACAAAAACTTTATCTGATGACGTTTGACCGAAAAACTCTTAGGCATTTTTTAAAATGCTCCCCGGATATTCTGTATATACACAACAAGGAGACAAAATAAATCATGAATACTGCCACTGAGCCGAAACATGCATCTAAAGGATAAATGAATAAAACAGGAAGTCGTTCCTGACAAAAGTGATACCAAAGTCTGTTTGAGTGACTATTCAGACATTTCTTATTGACACTAGAGAATATAGCATCATGTTGCGTTATACAACGTTACCGAATATTGTGCGTAACGTCAGTATAGTCATATGTTTACATGAGGCACTGGTAACTTATTCCCAATTGACTTCAGTTAACCACTTTACTGTGTACAAGTATGAATTTGCTTGAACTATTAGTACTTACAAAAGAGTTTATGGATGTTTCATATACTTAGAGATTAAAATTTCAGATCGAATAAATGGCGACACTAAAAAAATCAATATATATATATAACATTCTTGAAGTAACTTTAAAATCATTAAATATCCTCAACAGCTTGTAATTGTAACAGTTTTCGATTTCTAATCATTACAAAAAAAAAGTTTGTAAAGGACTTTTGGTTGGATAAATAAGAAAACTGAAATTAAGGTACGAAACGAGAAGTAAATTAATTTTTTTACAGTTGAAATGATGACAACTTTCAATTTTTTTTTTATATTCACATTTATATTTTTAAAATGTACATTTAGTCATCAATGCATATTAAATTGACGACAAAAGTTCAAACCGGCTTCCAAAGAACAGAAAAAATATTATGTAAACCGCACACGAGACAATTCCATACCATAAAGAGTAAAACAGAAAAAAAGACTTGTTTTAACTTTGTAATAAATATTGTAAGAGAACAGTTTTCACTCAGTGAATCGGAGCAGCATTTATTGAAACATACTATAAGCATAGCAGCAAGCAAAACTTTTGTAAGCCCCTCTCTAAATAAGTTTTAGGAATATAAGCAAAGTTCACATTTATAAATAACACAGCATTTTCTTGCAGTGAAAGAAGTGGAATTTTTCCACAACAGAGGCAAACAAAATAAAGGGGTTCAAATTAAAATGTAAGTTTTATCAATCCAGTCATGGATCATCTAAGAAATATTGAAAATGAAAGATTCGTAAGAGCTTGCAACGCTCACCTCTACCATAGAAAAAGAAGAATGTTTTATTGTCCATTAGCTGAATGGGCCCACGAGGGGCATAATACAAAAATACAATACACAAAGTAAAACAGAATACATATACAACAACCATATATAGCCGCCAGCTAATAATAATTCAAATATTTGTTAGAAGTTGCAGAAGAATGTGAAAGTATGCTCCATACTGGTTACGATCTGGAAATTAATGCAGACTTGTCGGACCTATTAAAGACTAGTTGACAAAGTTTTAATCCTTTTTTTGTTTGATAGAAGATTATTGAATGCTTAATGTCAAATGTTTGACTATGTTCCCTTCTGGTATCCACCATGGATGAAATGAGGAAGTGCCTTAAATATTTTAAAAGGGAATTTCCAATCTTGACTAAAGGTTTGTTGCGATTGTAGTTTTATAGAAGATTTTTTAGAGGTTTCTAAAAGGGTCCAATGTTGTTAAACAAAATTCCTAACAGGCACCCATTTTGCGGGATAAGGTGCGGATTTACCGGACTTTAAAGGGAACAATCAAAAGATTTTGTTTAAAAAAGTCAGGATTAAATTGACGTTCCTGTTTCAGAAGAGATGATCTTTTAACATGTTTTCTGTCAGGTTTCAATATTAAACTACATTCCTCGTTAGCGAGAAACAGTTTTACTAAAGGGCCATTTAAAGACTATCATGACCAGGTTTTGATTCGCTTGGTCTTGTAAATTCATAATAGAGGTCTTTGAAAGTTAACCCATATGGTCCAATGTTAAACTATGTTTCCACGCTGGCGGCCAACTTGGGTAAGTTGTGGATTTGCCGCACACATTCTTAAAGGGAACCAAAAACAGACAATGTGACCAAGTAAGGTTACAATAGGCTTTGTTGTTTCAAAAGAGGAGATCTTTGAATGTTTCCCGTGGCGTACAATGTTTAACTAAGTTGCCCACTGGAAGCTCTCTTTCTTGGGCTTTCATTTTTCAAAGGAGACAAATAATTTCTGCATTTAAACTGTACCTTTATCTCAAATCGTATCTGAAACAAAAGGCAAAATATATAAATTTACGAAAACTTGACTAACAGAATAACTCCTAGTTTGTAGATTGGTATTTAGACTTTGTACAGAAAAATCCATATGGTCGGATCTTTATATGCTGATTAAAGTTGAGGTCTATCTGTTCTAGTATTTGATATAAAAGATTAAACAAAATATGAAAATGTCTTTACAAAAGTTTGATTGCTTCTGTTAAACAGATAAATAGCAACCAATTTTTGTTCCATTGCAAAAATAATTTCAGATGACAAACTTCATATCCATTCAATTGAACTCCCATTAATAAACAGCTTGCTTTGAAAATGCATTCTTGCATTTATTTACATCAGACTGTTTCACCGTTCAAATTCATTATTTTCTAATTTACATCAATTGTCTC
>MJUU01044305.1:2335-23750 GCA_002080025.1 Modiolus philippinarum | reverse complement strand
CAAAAGGCTCGTATCACCTTGCCACTTTGAAAAGCTTCAGGCGAAACTGATACACAATTTACTTTGTCAGTATTCAAAACTGCTAAAAAGTAACAACAATTAATGCCAAAAATCACTTTAAAACTACATTTTGAATGCTTCAACTAGTTGAAGAATTCAATCAAAACTTAAGTAATATTTTATGTACATATGAATCTAATAGCAAGATGCTATTGTTGCATGATAAATGAGCAAATCATTTCAAAAAATAAAATGTGTAAAATTTCCCTAAATTTTTAATAGAAAAATATATACATTTGAAACATTATTTTATATTATTTACAAACTAAAATAATCTGACAGTGTAACCATCATCAAACTAATCATCTGCTTACTAGTATCCAATTATTTGTGTTCTTCTCAAAATGTGTTAAACAATGGGCTCATAAAATTATGCAACCTAAAATACATCCAGTCAAAACAAATCTGACCTTTACATGCTACACAATAAAAAATAAAAAGAACATTGAAATATAAAAATGAGTAAATTTTTCATCTGTGTATTTCACTCCACCTGTGCCACTTTCAACCGCCAAAAGGCTCGTATCACCTTGCCACTTTGAAAAGCTTCAGGCGAAACTGATACACAATTTCCTCTGTCCTTTTTTCGAAATAACTACATTTTGAAGAGAAATGAAAAAAAAATATCTCGGTGAAAAATAAATGTAACAATAACAAAACTTTTCAAACTAATGCACGAAGTGTTCACATAAACATTACTACTTGCTCACATGTGATATAAAAAAAGACAGATGCAACGTTTAATTTTCCAAAATGTAGCAATGTCTTAATATTCACAACTGAAAAGGGATGACAGACCTACCACTTTTGGATCAATACTGGCAGGTAGCTTTGAACTTATTTCTAAAAAATATTATGTTGATACCTTATACTGTCATTGAGAAAAATGGCTAATCTAACAATATTAGCATACTATTTATTAGATTTTTGTATTTCCTTATTCAAGTCTGTAACCACAGAGACAATTCTTTTATCAATTTTCCCTCCATCATTTAGATTCATAAAAACATTTTGAAAGAATGTTAAGGTTTTTGTTACTGCTTTGGGATATGCTAGATTAAAGCAGTAAACTGCTGCCATGAGCCCTGTAAAAAGTTCAACAAATGTATCACAGGAGAAAATTGTTTTCTGATCTGTTTTCAGCTCGAAAGCATTCAAGTCCATGGTAAGCAACTTGTCCTTTACTATTAAAGCAATGGCAGCATTTGTTGAATCCTGCCCTGGAAAGAAGAAAAGCTTTTCCATCTTCTCCTTAAACAAACCAAAGCTGCTTGTAATTGCCAAACAATGACCTGCATCTGAAATAACAATACGTCTTGTTAGTTTTAACCATCATTTTTGTCTTCTTTCTTATTTCAGTATAAGTGAAATAGACTTATACTCCCATGATGAATTTTAGTAAGTTTAAGGTTCTCGTGTTAATCAGGTTAATAAGATATCCTGAAAGTTCCAATGGAATAGACTTAATACAATAATGATCAAGTTGTGGGTTATTAAATAAGCCACTTGAGGCTTTATGAACATCTTACATCAGTAAAAAATATCTCAAGTATACAGTTGATAATGTAAACAAGACGTCCAAAAGTAACTTATATACTCTAAAAAGAAGCAGTTCAATATTGTTTTTCAAAGAGTATAATTCTTACAGCTAATGTAGTGATTTTCATACGGAGTTAACCTTATTAAGTGACCACCTGTCTAATATGACCATTTTCAGAGTTCCCTTGAGCGGTCCGTAAGACAGGTTTGATAGAATTAATATACCTGATTCAAACTCTTTATCAAGAAAGTATCTTTATCAAGTGGTTTTGTTGTATAAACTTACATTTCCTCTCTCCTTCTGTGTTAAGTAGCACTATCTGCTCTTTAATTTCCTTGACTTGTGGAATTTGACTTTTGGATTTTGTCAGAGTGTTTATTGCATCCGCAAACTTTTCAAGGCAATCATGAAAGGTGTCATCCAAATTTGAATCTTGACCATTTGGCCCATTCTTGTAAACTCTTTCAGAATCTGTAATACAATATATTTTTTAATCATTATTAATTTATATTAGCAAATCATGCATTTATAAATCATTCAAAAACACACAAAAAATTGTTTCTAAACTTGCCTCCTTTTAATAAGATTCAACATTTTTGTGGCTCACATATACATAAGAGTTTCTCCTTCAATAAATAAGCAAAATTTAATTTGTACTTATTTATCACATCTCATAAATTTATTATCAGGTGGGAAATGTTTTGTATTTTAAAAAAAGATCATGTGTGTAATAGTCTTTCACTTCATATTTATGAATTTGTAGGGCTTGCCAAATGTAATTTATGAATTTGAATCATTTATTCTATATGAGCCTATAATTTTCAAGACTTTTGCTAATGCCAGTACCAAGTCCGGCTGTCCCATGTTCCTATAATTGTTTACGTTTGTCTTTTGTCTTATTTGTGTTTTTCCTGTGTATTATTTCCCTAGCAGATTGTGGCATGTAATTAGCCATTGTAGGTGTTTCCTGTTGTCCCTTTTATTTCATTGACTAATCGATCACATTTCAGTAGAAATGGAACAGTAATCAATTGATTAGTTCCACTAATTGAACATTTGTCGATCAAACTCTCGGATAAATTTGACCGATAATTTTGATTAGAAATTTGTGATCAATTTCTGATTTCTTAATGATCAGTTGTTCAATAACACAGCATTAACATAAGCCATCTGAATTGTTTTATTTTATTTACTAATCAATCTACATAACTCCTACTGTCAGACGGTACTTAACACTATATAAAGTTAAAGGAAAATTTCAGTGATCACTTATCGATCACTAATTTCTAATCAAAATCATCGGTCAAACTCCTCAGAGAGTTTGATCGATAAATGTTCGATTAAACAAAATAATCAATCGATTGCTGTTTGATTTTTATTGATATGTGGGTTATCAATTTGACAGTAAAGTCTGGAAATTTACATCTGTAGACACAAGTTTAAATATAGCAAACTTATTATCATGGATGATATTGGGGATCATACGGACAAACAGAATATTGCTAGGTTGTACTGTTAATACTCAATCAGTTTGTTTTGGCACAGATATGATTTTAAACCAGCTTATGGAAAATATATATTAATTACTCCACTGTCACAAAATCGGTCAATTATTGTATTCTCCTTCTAATTAGTGATAAGCTCAAAATCTACATTACAAATTGCCATATCATAGAATAAGTACCTGTCTTCTTTCTTTCAGGAAGGGATATTCCTCAATGAGTTCTGTAGCAGTCACTGATTGCTCGACAACAGCTACTCTTCTGGCGGCATATGTCAAATTCATCTTCAGAGTAACTAAAGATTCATTTTGCTCTGTTTTAATGAATTCCCTTTGCAGCCATTCTTTGTGCAAATTAATGGCAGTTTCATCTTCCGATTCTGGTCGAGTTGGCAAATAATTTGCCATACCCCAAGTTAGGTGTACTTTAGCACTTGGGCTTTGCTCAGGAATGGAGTCATCCTTTTTTCTCTTTCTTGCCTGAACCTCAGGCAAATGCCGATCCCTCGACTTTCTTTCATTTCCCCATTTGTATTTTAGTTTTTCTTTCCAGTAAACCTTAAAGAAAAAATGAAATGGTTAATTTTATGCGCCTATGAAACAACTCTAAGGGTCCCATATCCATCTGCTGGGTACCGATTTCTTTACTTTGTCACTACTCAATATTTGTTCTGATCTTTATATATCTGAAATATTGCCAAGTTAGCTTTAACTACAATCAATAAATAACCAATCATTTTTTTTTACTTTATTAAAGTGAAGGCTTTGTCGTGTTACCCTTGTTTTGATATGCACATAATTTTGAAGACTCATCATTTACAATGACTTTTTGTGCTTATCTAAGACTATATTTCATAGAATGAAGTGCTACTTTGGTTTTCTATATTTCTTTAGTGTATTAGCCAATACAATTGGAACTATTTCTTCTGACACATTCTTCTATTCATTTTGCATAAAAAGTGGACTTTTAAAATGAAAACATTACGCAATGATGATTCTATTTATGGGGGTAGACCTGGGGTATGGGGAGGTAACTCTTTTTTTCACTTTCATAAAAAAGCACCATTGTAGGTATTATTATAATTTCAAAATTGTAATATTTTTTTCACAAATCAATTAAATATTCTTTTTTGACATGTAAATCACTACCCAACATCCAGTTATTTTGTCCCCTTTGACCCCTTATAGCTCAGAACCGAAAGACCTTTGTGATAAATTTGTTGACATAGGCTGAAAGCTTACAACAAGAATAAACCAAAGAAAAAATACCATCCAAATATGATGAAAACTAAATATTTTAGGTTATCTTCATATATGCAATTTTGGCCACATTTGGCCCCTCATAGCTGGGAAAGGAAAGGGGTTATTGAAAATCTGATGGTTGAGCATCAGGTAATTTTTCAAAAGGAATTCATTTCAAAAAGCTGCATCAAAATCGGACTAAAAATTAAGAAAATCATAATTTTTGAGATCCACCCCTTTCGGGCCCCATTTAACTCAAGAACAGTACATGCAGTGTGAAATAGGTTTTTCATACTGCAGATTGGAAATTTTCTCAGGAGAACACTGAAAGAAACCACATCAAAATCTGATAAAAAAATAAATATTCTACAGCCATATATATATATGAGAGCACCAAATATGGCCCCTTTTTTAGAAACCGGCAGGGTCACAACTACCAAAACAAGTCAAAGTCTTTCTTTTGTGCCAAGGAACATTGTGTTAAAATTTCATAAGGATTGATCAACTAGAACTAAAGTTATTGACCAAAAACAAAAGTGTCTACGGACGACAACGATGACGATTGCACCATACCTTTATACGACCTAAAATTTTTTGCCGTCCTATAAAAATTTCAAATAAAGCAAATTTCATGCAATGGAATCGAGACCTGAACAGCCCAAATATATCCGGAATCATTCTATCTCTGAAGACCACTAAACACAAAACAGAACCATTAAAATTGCTGAAAACTGCTGAAAGTTTATATGGAAATCTTTAGTCTAAATACTGTAAATGTTAAAAAAAATTAAACAGGTGGAAATTTTTAGACCTATGCAGGTATACCCCTTAAATAAACTGTAAATTTAGCTTACTCTAACAGACTGTAATGAGACTCCGCTTATCTTTATCAAGTATGGATACTGCCTGAGGAGTCCATCCACTATCTGCTCATATAATTCCTGAGAGGGTTACCTGTTGATGAAAGATAACAATTAAAAGAAAGCAATCAGATAAAAACATATGTAACAGAAAGGTGTCCCATAACAGAAAATGATCTATATTTGGCTTTAAACCCACAAGTGATTGAAGCAAATGCTATGTTGGTATAATTCTTAAGGTACACACATTTAAATTCCATAAAATAATTCAAGCATTTTTATATAACCAGGAAACCACATGTCAGAATGATGTTTTCATATATATTTATCAATATAGAAATCATTGATGTAGGAATCATTAAGATGATTTAATTTATATGTGGCAGGTACAAAATCTTAAAATCATCTTGAAGAATGCCTTGTTGGTCATTTTACAATACATGTCTACATCTTCATTCCTTTGATGTCTATGTCTGTGAGAATACCTTGCACATATTGACCCAAATGCTTCAATAAAAAACATGTAGCATTTTTCATCGTTTCATTACCCGGTATATCAGCAGGCATTAATTGTCCTTATTTTTTAATTCAAAATGAAAAATAGCAGAAAAATCACTGTTCTGACATAAACTAAAAAATGAGTTAAAAAGTAATTAAAATGAGAAAAAGTTTGGCAAATTAAAATGATGAGAAATATAGTAAACATTTCAAGTATAATACTTACATTCCATTTTCATACTGAGTTACATCAGTGTAAATAGTATCTAACAGTCTTGTTCTGTCTATTCTTTCAAGCGGTGTTTTGTTTTCAAGCTTTAGTTTAAGTCCTTGAGGTAGGGCATGTACTGGAAATGAATAGATCCTAGGCCATATTTTCCTACAAAATTAGTCATGAGATCAGGAATAGTACAAAAAGTTGTACACTAAAAATTAATTTTTATTTTCTTATGAGTCAACCTCATTACCTATTCTTTGCATGAATAGTTATTTGTTGTACACAATGACACTTTAAAGCAAATAGCACATCAGTAATAGCACATCACGCATGATGTCTCTATTGGACAATTGCTGTGCTTAATGTTGCCTAGCAATTAGGGTGTTTTCATTCTAAACAAAAACAGTGACGTCACAAGAAGCAAACACGGAACAACAGTTTGGCACCAAACATTCACTGCAATTATTTATAACAATCATAAGAGAAATAGTTTGAATAACTCGAAAGAATTGTATATCTCTGCATATCAACTCTTGCTATGTAATTTCAAGCATTATAAACTCGCCAGAGGCTCGTTTATCAAATATTGAAATTACATAACTCTATTTGATATACAGCAATATACAATTCTTTCTGGTTATGAAAACTATAAATATGTAACCACATGGACTTTTGACTCTTGAAAATTTTGTTCGATAATTTTGTGATATATCCCCATGTATTTTTCAGTCAAAATACTACTTCATGGTATTCTTCAAGTACTAGTACCAAGTTGTTTAAAACCTGAACAAGACATTAACACCTATTATGAAGCTATACTTTAATGTTTTTGCAGTTCATATGCTTCTTAACGCAGGAAATCTTGTCAATGTATATCCAAGAAAAATCCAAAATAGATTATATTAACTGACAAACATGACAAAGTAGAATAATATCTAGAATAATCCTACTAGTATTTGATAAGCCAAAATGCCACAAATGTAAATAGCACATTATGTTATTCATCTTTCAAAAAATGTACTTACTTATCATTTCTTGCAATTGGTGATGGTTTGACGCTAGACATCAAGGGACTAGTTGGCCTAGATCTAGGTGAGGCACATGTTGGAGGACTTGCAGGTGGTGCTCCAATTGCAAATGAACAAGGTGTTGAAGAGCTGCCTGTTTCATCTCTTGAGGTTGATGCTGATGAACTGTCTTGAAGTACATGTATGTCTTCTGCAGCTTTACTGTCATTTTTCAGAATTGAAACTCTAACTTTAAGTATTTTGTCAATACTCAGATCATCAACATTGTCCAAATCAATCCATTCATTAACATCTGTGTAAAAGTACTGAAGATGACAATTTGTTTTGGATATTCGGAATTTTGTTTCAACCTCTGAAATAATAAAATCCATCGTAATGTTCTCTGGGAAAACAATTTTCTTAGTCTGTGAATCATAATTTAGTACCAGAAATTTACGATCCATTGTCATTTTCCTGAAATGGTAAACAAATATTGATATGAGTAAAATGTTTTGTACATTGTGCAACAAATGATGAGATTTGATTTAAAGATCCTAAAAAACATCACATTATCTGTAAAAGGCACCACATTTACTGCTTAATAAAGACAACTCCTGAAAAGTATTGCGATGTATATTATCATAACCGTTATATTAAAATTTTTAGGCCCTGCATTAGCGTAAATATTCGCAAATCCAGGGAGATGGGAAAGTTTCCATGTTGACTGGATTTAAAGACAGTTTAATTAGAACCATTTAATATATAGTACAGGTTGCAGTAATAAAAATTAAATTTCTGTATAAACGCTGCTATTTTTGTTAATAATATAAATCATACCAAACATGTGATTTTAGGCTTGAATGTGTTTTCACATTTACCCATAGGGTGCTTCCTGGTGGCTGCCATCTTGAATGAGGTACAGAAAATGCTGGATGGAACCATCTAACATTTATTAGTTTGGCTATAATTGGACTGGTAGTTTCTGAGAAGATCTTTGAATGTTTTTTTCGTCTAGTCCAATGTTAAAACTATGTTTCCTGCTGGTAGCCATCTTGGATGAAGTATGGCCTGCCGGATGCAATTTTCAAAGGGGATTATTGTGACCATGTTTGGTTCCAATTGGCCCATGCCGAGTGGTTTCAGGAAAAGATCTTTGAAGGAAAAATTTTCCACAGACAGGGGGATGACGTACAGCAAGTGATGGCACAAGACCACCGTGGCATAGCCAGGTGAGCTATATATCATATAAATATTTCCCTTTCTTGAAAGATATGTGTTCAGACAAGAGCTGTCACTGAAAGGCAGCAAGTTATAAATACCCCACTGAATCAATATGGAAAGTGCAAATTAAAGGAAGAGGGGACACATTACTGATGTGGACACAGAACAAGTGTGGACAAAATGATAAATTCTCAAGAATAATTGAAAAAATCACTGTTATCGAAAAAAAGGAAGTACATAAGTGACGGACTAGAAGTGAAGAGACAATGTACAACTCGTCATCCAAATATCAAATCATTACTACATCATGATCATGTACATTGTACTACATACAAAAGCTGAGAAATCCTTGACAAAAATTTTAATATATGGCTAAAATGGGCAAAAATCAAAGTCATTGGCAAACAGGAAGTAGATGAGTAATTGACCAGAAATATGCAGATAAAACTTAAATTTTTTAATCACATCGACAGGCAGACAAACAGACGCAAGACAACAGGTGATCTGTATGTGTCAATACACAGATAGAAAATCTATGTGTGCATGTAGAATGTAGATCCTGTACTTTGCACAGGTCCAGACTTAACTAATCGATCAAATTGATAATCGATCACATATATCAATAAAAATCGAACAGTAATCGATTGATTAGTTTGATTAATCGAACATTTATCAATCAAACTCTATGAGGTGTTTGATCAATGATTTTGATTAGAAATTTGTGATCGATAAATGATCACTGAAATTTTCCTTTATCTTCAGACAGTGTTCAGTACCATCAGTGACAGTTATTATGTTGAGTGGTTAGTCAAAATATGATAAAACAATTCAGATGGCTTATGTTAATGAAGTCTTATTGCACAACTGATCATTAATCAATCAGAAATCGATCACAAATTTCTAATCAAAATCATCGGTCAAACTCCTCAGAGAGTTTGATCGATAAATTTTCGATTAGTTGAACTAATCAATCGATTACCGTTTGATTTTTATTGATAAGTGATCGATTATCAATTTGATTGATTAGTTAAGTCTGGACAGGTAGAACAAAAGGTAAAATTAAGAAAGAGTGCACTTGTACAATATGAATATACATTTCTTTTTACTTAATAAAATTTCAGTACAGAACCATATACTTCATTACTACAAACATCAAGTCATTTTTCTTGTACAATCCAAATGTGTGCGGTTCAAGTAAGTCAGATATTTTTATGATTTCACAACAGCCAGTGTTTTCAACAACATAGGAATAGAAGTGTCTATCAAAATATTTTGTACACAATTTAGAGCAAAGCAGATAAGGAGCTCCATTTATTACTACACAGTACTGAATTTTTGAGAAACTTATCAAGTGTCCGCTTTGATTACAACTAACTACAATGTCACCATTACTGTAGTCCATTCCCATATAAGTAAGTGTTTTACAACTGAAAACTTCCATTGTTTCACCGACTAAACCTTTTAGTTCCTCCTGAAACTCATATCTTAAAAGACAAATTGGAAGTGGATGGCCATCGCTTGTTTCCAACTGACCACTTGAAAAAAAATTTTTGGATGTGTTGAATATACTTTGAAAAAACTGGTGTCGCTCAGCTAGAGACTTACAAATGTTGATACGATTTTTTGTTCAATTAACAAGTTCTTTGAAATAGTTATGTTTGCCCTCAAATCGTAATGTCTGCAAATGAAATAATGGACCAAACTTTAAAATTTGATCAGGGTAATGGAGTGTATAATGAAACTTTGGTTTAACCCCTTGATTAGGAAAATTTTCACGGTAGCTTTTATGAAATTCTTCAATTATATCCTGAAGCAGCAAAACATGACCTCTATCTAAAGCTGGGGCACATACATAAAATATAACATCTCTCAATAAAAAAAAGCTTTTCCATTTCATGTCAGTTCTTGGGATATTCTCGCCTATCATTAATGGCAGAAAACGAGTCAAACACCACATCTGTGCAGCAGTTTGTTCAACTTGAAAAGTTCTTAATACTTTCGGCAAAGTTGTAGGTTTATTGCTTTTATCCATCCGACAGAAACTGAATTTCTGAATTTGACTGTTCAATGTTTCTAAGCTAAAGAAATCCTCTGTTACACAATATTTTATAACATTAGTTAAAACATCACATACTAATCCCTCAAAGAGATCATGTGCCAAGTCAGAAGGCATCCCTGATATAATATGAAAATGATCAAGCTCATTTAAAACTGAATCAGATTTCACACCATAAACTGATAAATTTGGATCCTGAGCAACATTTTGCAACTGTGATTTGTGCATTTCAACAGTACGCATTCTGAAACCATTGCAAACATTTATTTGCTGCATATCATTTTTGGTAACAAAGCAAAATCTACAATTGCGAAGACAGTTGAAACATTCTTGAAAGCCTCCTAAAGCATGGGCAGCAAGATTGTCAGCAACCACTACACTAACTGAACCATAAAATTTATATTCACAATCATCTTTCAAGATGTCAACACCTTCCCTTTCCAGTTTTTGAAGGTCATGAATAAGAGGTTGTAATATAGCTTTAAACCCTTCGGTTTTAATTACTGAAGACATACACAATGTCACTAACTGTATGCTATAAAGTTGTGATCTATGCTTAGGGGGGATATTACCCAATAGCATGTAGAATGCTCCTATTTTAAAGTTTTTTACTTTATGTCCAATTGGGTTACTTGCAGTAAAATCATCATAGTACAACATGATTTCTATTGCATTAGCATCAGAACTAAACAACTGATTTTTTGCATAAAATTCACCATCACAAAAGTCTCTAAGGATACCATCAGTAGAACGATGACAATTTACAACATATGAAAATATATCATCATGCTTCAGCAATTGTTTAAGTGTTTCAAATATTGGAATATACTGAAATTTCCCATGTTTTGAACTAGTCCTTTCACTTGTCAGGTTATACTCCACTGGTTGTACAAAACCAAAATTTTCCTTTACAAACTTATTTAAGCTATATTCAGAAGTTAAAGCATTACATGCAGATTCAACAGAACTCTGAGAATTAAGAATCTCTCCTATATCATTTTTAAATTGTTCATTGTCTGAAGTTTCATTAACTAACCGAACAATATCTTTGGATTTTTCTGCATGATGGTATCCTATCATTTCACTGATTTCTCTAACCACCGTAACAACAGAATTTGATGGAAGTTTAGACTTTTCCCTTAATTGAAGAAGAAATAAAGCAAATCGTTTTTTAAAATCAATTACACTTGCATTGTTTTCAGCTTCAATTTCCCCCCCCCCCCCCGTCATCTTCATCCCCTTCTTGTATATTTTCTTCTGGTTCGTTACATTTAGCAAGTGAATCAAGAGCCCTGTGATCACGAATAATATTTTTCCATTTGGAGAAATGTGTCTGATGAAACTCTGTGTGTTTTCTCTTCACATGTTTTATATATGAACCTGTTAGTTTGTATGTTCTAGACCATCCATCTACTTCGCAAGTAATTTGAAAATCATGATCCTGTTCATGTACAAAGCGATAATGAAGTACAAGTTTTGACAAGTATCTTGATGAAAAGTTACAATATAAACATGAATGCATTTTGATCTCCTTTAGTTTAGCAAATCTTTGTTACACTGTTACGTACATTTTTAAGTCTTTTTCGAACAATCTAATATCATTTAATGTAAGTTGGTACTAAAAAGTTGAATGTTTAAGTTTATTCAGTCTATATGAAAGAAGCTGATATTCTTTCCATTTCATGTACAAAGGATCCCTCATGAATGGTTCATCTTTCATAGCTTTTTGAATTTTGCTGTTTTTCTCAGAATTGTAATCACAATTTTGGGACAATTCAGACTCGCTAAGGGAAAAGGGTGATCTACTCCTGTCCTCAGACTGCAATGATGATTCCTCGGATATTTCAGTCTCTGATACTGTTTTTATTTTGTTTTCAACTTGTGAATGATTCTGTGCACTTTCAATTGCAACATCTTCAACAGATAACAATGAATTTGACTGTAAATTTCTTAATGCTTTCTTTTTTTGAATTTTTTTCAGTTTTCTTTTCTTGCGATATGCAACTAAACTGGCCTTACTATGTCTTCCCATTCCCTGTGCAAAAAGAGACAAAAGTTTCAAGGGTCAAGAACAGTTAAATAACTAGGGGTATATATCATACACATATGAGCAAGTGTTGACACAGAATGAATATGGACATTCACGTAGTTCAATGAAACTGTCAATTATTCTCTTCTCAGGAGTTGTGCTTACAAGCATATGGTCAAAACACCTATCAATTTCAAGGTTCAAAGGGCATAACAGAGGCAGGTTTAGGGGAGCCAGCCCCCCCCCCCCCTTTAGGTAAAAAAATATTTAAAATTCCTAGGGGTTTTTAAAAAAAATTTGGTCCCCCCTTTTGAAAAAAATTTGGTCGGGCCCCCTCTTAGCAGAAAGTCTGAAAAATTTCAGACAGCAACCATACTACTTCATGCAAATCTTCAGGTGGTGTACTATAACTGTGTAACATTTCAACAAAATCAAAGCATCCATGTTTTATATAGATATTTTATGTATTTATTAAAATTGTTTAGTATATTCAACAGTTCTCGCCACAATATAGCTGAAATATTGCTGAAGTTGGCGTAAAACATCAATCAATCAATCAATCAATCCATTAAGAGGACATGCGCTGACAAGGTTAATTCCCCCCTTTTTCCAGAAAACATTCAGACAAATTATCTCCCCTTCAAAATTTCAGGCAGCAACCATATAACTTCATGCACATCTTCAGATGGTGTACTACAATTGTGTCATATTTCATCAAAATCCAAGCAGCTGTTTAAGAGAAATGCACTGACAAGGTTCCTTCCCAGTCTTTTTCCAGAACACATTCAAAGATGAATTATCTCCCCTTCAAAATTTTGGGCAGCAACCATATAGATTCATGCACATCTTCAGATATAGTACTACAGCTGTGTAACATTTCATCAAAATCCAAGCACCCATTTAGGAGAACATGCACATCTTCAGGTGGTGTTGTAGAACTGTGTAACATTTCATCATAATGCACATCTTCTGGTGGTGTTCTACAACTGTGTAACATTTCATCATAATCCAAGCAGCCGTTTAGGATAACATGCTCTGACAAAGTTCATGGACAGTCGGGCAGACAGGCGGACAGGGTGATTATGCTTTAGCCTATGCTAGCTGCAGAAAGAATATTTGTCATGAAGGGCCAACCATAAGTAAAATAAATATACAGAATATACTCAAGCTCCAGACTGTCCTACATGTGTGGAGAATAACACATCCGTCAAACCGTATCAGATGCTGTATTATATAAGCCTTATGGTCCTTGTGCAGATTTTTTTTTAAAGTTGCGGTCGGCCAAATCAGCAAAATATAAAAGGACCTATATATCTTATGTTATATAGAGCTAGAGTTCAGCAGCTTTGCATAAACATGAACAGGTTGGAGATAATCCGCAAGTTTGGCTATGATACCCAATTTCAGATATGACACCTAACAACAGGTACATTTGTGTACCAAATCGCAAAGTGAACATTTGTCAAACAATCATTTTACTTTAGTGAATGTTTGAAGGCCAATCAATATAGGACTTTCGAGATAGGAACTCTTGTGTACTTTAAGGCAGAAACTATCTCCTAAAATACCAGTAAGAAGGATAACTGAATTCCTAATCTATTGATATTAATATTTACTACCACTTAAAACAAACTATTTATGAAAATGAAGTGTACTAATAATTTGTCCTACATGACAAATATTTAACAAAATCTTAATAGACAAAAAATAATCAACCTGAAGCGCTACAAACTGATTTAATGTAAATCACCCTTAGCTCAACAGTGTTAATTAATGAGTGATTACCTCTCAAGGTATTGATTTTTTTTCGTAAAATGATAGATTTGTTTCCGGAGTGAACACGACTCAAAAGTCCCATATTGACTGAGTGTGTGCTCACTTTATATTTACATTGTGTATTGTCATCACTTAAGATGTCAAAAGGGTCAATTATTTCTTTCAGGGACCGACCATTTAACTTGAAAAGGGGAGGGGCTTTGGTTTTTTTTCTAAAAAAATATTTTGGAGCAGATTATATGTGAAAAAAATATTTTGGCTGCCAAAATTATGAAAAAAAAAATTCTGAAGGAGGATTTCTGCCCCAAAAAATAATGTTAATTTTGAAAAAAAAATATTTTGTTGATACATGTGAAAAAAAATAAATAAATTGTTTCTGGGAAAAAGTCCACAATAGTTTTATTTTTTTTTTAAAGAAAGTAGAACTTTGGATCTCATGAAAATATGTATTACAGAATATGCCCTATTGTAGTTTTGACATTGTATGATCCAACATACCACAGGAGTCGGTAACATACCAATCACGATATTAATAGACCGGGCCCCATATATATGTATAAGAAGGACATGGTGGCCCAGTCCATCAATATGGTATGTTACCGGCAACAGATGAAGCCCCTGAAATCAAAGACTCACGTAATCCCCGATTTGGGGTATTACACCTATAATCAGGTATAATACCCAAATCTGAGGATGTTTATTCCACATTGTAGCCGCCGTGCGCGGTCCCGGCTGAAGAATAGGCCCGCAGCATCCTCTGAGCTTGGAGTATGAGCCATCCTAACAGAGGACCCCGAGGGAACCCCGGGATATAGAAATAGGACCCAGTATCTNAGGCTTGCGGGATTTCTTTCAGGGACCGACCATTTAACTTGAAAAGGGGGGGGGGGGCTATGGTTTTTTTCTAAAAAATATTTTGGAGCAGATTATATGTGAAAAAAATATTTTGGCTGCCAAAATTATGAAAAAAAAATTCTGAAGGAGGATTTCTGCCCCAAAAAATAATGTTAAATCTGAAAAAAAAATATTTTGTTGATACATGTGAAAAAAAATAAATAAATTGTTTCGGGGAAAAAGTCCACAATAGTTTTATTTTTTTTTTTTTAAAGAAAGTAGAACTTTGGATCTCATGAAAATATGTATTACAGAATATGCCCTATTGTAGTTTTGACATTGTATGATCCAACATACCACAGGAGTCGGTAACATACCAATCACGATATTAATAGACCGGGTCCCATATATATGTATAAGAAGGACATGGTGGCCCAGTCCATCAATATGGTATGTTACCGGCAACAGATGAAGCCCCTGAAATCAAAGACTCACGTAATCCCCGATTTGGGGTATTACACCTATAATCAGGTATAATACCCAAATCTGAGGATGTTTAATCCACATTGTAGACCGCCCACTATCTCGATATTCATACATTTCTCACCATAAATATAGACGACTTTCTAGTAGGTGAATTTTCCCAGAAAATTTGGACGTCACTATATAGATTTTTCGACGTCACAACAGGTTGGGGAAAATCCCCCATTTGAAGTGATATAAAATACCCCAAATGGGGGATTTTCCCCAACCTGCACAATGTTCAGTGACGCAATTTGCGCCGATTGACCCTAGGTCAACCGGCGCAATTCATTCATAAAAAGAAGTAAGAAAGTGGTCTATTGCTACAAGCCCCTGTGCCCCAACCTGATGATCATGAACAATATGAAGGTACATGGGGCACCCAGGTGCATGTGTTTATTTCCTTTATCTGAGGCTGAGCATCCCAAGATACTTGTTTATCAAAGGGGTCATAAACTTTTTTCCTCCAACCCAAATTGCTCTTGGTTTACATACACTACATATCTTGCTGAATGTGTCCATTCGTCATGCTCCTGTTGATATTTCATCTTTTCCCTTACTTCAAGCGGAAGTGGTTCAATAGCTTCACAGTATGTAATGTAGCTCCTTGATGTATGGAGCACACCTATTAAACGTCGTCCATGTGGAAAGTTATCATGTATCGTTTAATGGGCGTAAAAAGGGTGATAACAGACGTAAAAATGGGAAATCATTCCATTTACCTCCCCCAAAAAGTTTGCGAACGTATACATGTGGGGGATTGGCGGCGGTCCTACATCTGCAGTACACGAATGAAAGGGTGTGAATTTCCCGACTTGTTAAACTGGAACAAATATCATATTAGTCCAATGTTAAAAGTACAAGAGACCTGAGATCTATAGCCATCGAAAAAAGGGGGTTCCAAATTGGCTTCCAGAAAAGGGGGTTCCACTAAATCGGTGTTTGGGGAAAATTTATTTATTTGTCTCATATATTATACGAAATTAAGAAAATTCCAGGAAATAGGGGCTTTAAATCCCCAAACTCCAAGATTCACCAATGCATTAGCAGTGGGGCTTCGAGAAAGTGAGAAATCACAGATCGGTTCGTTGCACGTTAATCTGTATAAAAACGGTTATGAAAACCGGGTATGAAGAGACCATTTTCGGGTTAAATATGTTTTGGGTTTGAATCATTTAAATTTCCCAACAAAAAAAAAAATATAATATAAATGCACAACGTTTGTATACTCACCAAAATCTGTAAAACTGGCCACGCTTCTGTTTCTGACTGACTTCTTTGTTCTCCGTGGCGCGAAAATGAGACAGGAAACATCGGTAATCCGATACAGCATCCTTTATCTTATCTCGTACTAAAATTAGAATGTGGCTACTATCGCAATTAGTAATCAAAGAAATTACTATATTTATCTAATCAAATACTAACAATATAGTATAGTTTACTAATTAATTTTCTCAGTGCATAGCCGTATGAAGACGTTACAGGAGCAAACTAGGGGCGAGAGTTCATTGCGGTTACCTTTGAATTAACCCCTTAAGTTGGATGTTTAATGTTACTGATTTAAAAAGCATCTGCATGAAACACCCTCTTTTGTCCTTGCACATTTTTTTCAAATCTGAAACTGCCTCTGACATAGCTGAAAATATTGGACATTACCCATGAGATGAATGTAACTATACATTTATATCTTATATGTACCTGCTATACATCTTACGGTCTTGGATCTTGGATGTCCTGGACATGTTTAAACATCATGTAAATGTGCTGGTATTTCATCCAAGTCTGGCATAACAACTTTCATGGCATTTTCATCAACAGGATTGCCTTCTTCAATCTGTACTTTCAGATCAATATCATTGTGAGGTTTTGTACGGAAAACATGATACCCCTTTATGCTCCATTCAACCCTTACTATTTTCATTCTGTTGTTATTGTCTGACTTCATGTATAACAATAAAGCAAACGTGCAGCATAAATAGGCTGTTTTAAGGATGGGAAACCCATCCATATGATTTTGTTACTTGGATGGATTATCATCCAAATTAATTAGGATGGAAAATCCATCCTGTGCTCAGGATGGAAAAGCCATCCTTTAATTGAAAATTTGACTTTGGATGGTTAACCGTCCCACTCCTGACTGTAGGAACGGTTTTTGATATTTGAACATTTACCTTTACCTAAACATTACCCAACTTAATAGGGGTGATGACCTGTGCTTAGTGATTCCTTACATTGTGTGATGGTTTGATTGAATCATACTTTAAGTATTGAGTCAAAACTAAACATTTTTTAACATTATCAAAAGGCATAACAAAGAAATTGTGTACAGGAGGCCGCGAAATAATTATCAAACTGGACCTATGTATTATGACCTTAATCATTGTGTTAAATTTCGAAAACATTTTGTTTGTGCAAACTTAAATTATTGCATTGAATCCTTGTACAGGACGGACAAAACCGAATTTGAAAACTACCGTTACTCAACAACTGCCTGAAAATCATAATTGACCTGTGTAATATGGTCTTCAACATTGTGTTCAAGATTGAAAACATTTGATGTATGCAAACTGTTATCTAGTGGAAACCATGAGCAGGACCAAAAAATATTATAAACTGCTATAACTCACTGTATATGGAATTCAAATAAAAATCGAACTTGACCTGTGTATTATGGCCATAACTGTTGTGTTAAAATTTCAAATCATTCTGTCCTTTGCAAACTGAAATCATCGTATAGAAACCATGGGCTGAGCGGAAGGACGGAAAGACAGACGGGCGAAAGGACGTATAAACGGAAATTTCAACACTTAATGCCCATTTTACCTGCGAGGGGATTGGGTACTTTCGCTGAAATGTTGCCACAAATTATTGGAGCAGAGCTCATTTGAAGAATTTATTGTACTTCTGTAAAATGTTGTAAAAATATATTTCTGTTTAGTATATATCTATTTAAAAATGTTTCTCTTCCGAAAAAGTGTTTCAACATTCTTAAGCAACAAGTTATATTGTTGTTTGGTGTCGGGTGCAGTATTTTAGATAAGGCAGATTTGCTCTTTGACATAAGCAACAGTCACATACATAATGTGTTAACATTAGTACGAACACCTTCTTGGTTTATGAAAAAGGGGAATAAAAAACTAAACCTACCACACATTGTTAACTATCACTGTGATGTCTTGCTCTCCCTCTGACAAACAGTTCCAACATTCTTTTCTGTGGCTGGATCGGTTCGCCACGAAACTCAAGAACAATGTTTGTTCTCTCAAGTTTTGTTTTTTGCAAATTCTATCATCTCCTTTTATAAAAAAAAATTCATTATTAAATTATTGCAAGAAAACTTACCAAGATATTGGAAAATCACCACAAATGAACAACCTAATAAAATTCAGACCGAGTAAATGTACGATTTATGAATTTATCTTGGAAACAAAAGAAAATGTCAAAATGACTGAAAAAGACAAATTTGGAATCTTTTCATTTTCATTTCTTTCTTGAGTTTCTAACTTGCGCATTGATAACAATCATATATCCGTTTGTCGTTTCTTAGATACTATAGACATTTGTGAAATAAAACACCAAAAGCGACATGCATATGCAAATCCATTGTTTGGAAACTAGCCTTTGAAATTGTCATTTGTTGCTTGAAATGTAATATCGTTAGTAAGGGGGATTGTATCGTCAAGTTCGGCATGCGAAACACTCCTCCTTCCTACCGCCAAAGTTGGTAAATCTTCATTTGATGACGAGTCTGTAATGTCTGGAGTGGATGAGGTGTTTTCTAGGTAGTTTCCTAAAATACAGAATAAACTGTTGTATGAAGTAAAGATACTGGTACGTGTATGTACCCTCAAATAACACCATGTACCCCCAAATTCAAATGGTACATGTACCCTAAACTACAAAAAGCAGTGGGCATGCTGAAGTAGACTACTGTTTAATATTCCTGCAACTTGTCCCTTTGAAAATCTGACAAATGTGAATAGTCCAATGAGTGCGGATTTAAATTTACAGTCACAGCACGAAACTAGCACAGTAACACATAAATCTTACCTGTTTAATATTTCTATGACGGGAACGGCATCTTGCATTGATGCGGCAGAAAACATTTCACTCAAAGTATGCTTAGTTTGTTGATGAAGTTCAGGACAAAATGACAGAACTAGCCGCAATATTGTAGTTAATTTTACTGTCCCCTGCATTTATGTGATCAGACGGATGTACATAGAACAACAAAAACATTTTACCTGCAGAATTTTTGCACAAAGTGTGACCAAACTGTGTCACTTGCGGCAAAATTCAAGTTCATTATATCACTTCAAAAACAAGTTTGTTTTAGAATATGATATTGGTATGAATCCAAAATATCATTAAGTATTTGCACCGAAAATCTTCCATTTCCAAAAAATATATGTCCTAGATCATTACATTAATTGTGAATTTTGTGAATTATTTGGCTAGGCAGCTTAGTAAGAGATAAAAAACATCACCTTTCAATTGTTTTATCTAAGACTACACGTTTTATATACGAACGCAAATATTTTTGCGGTCATATATTGGCAAGGTGCTGTCGGTGTCGTTATCGTCGTCGTCGTCATCTATAGACACTTTCGTTCCAGTAGATCAGTCCTTATGAAATTTTATCATAATGTTTTTTGGTACAAAAGGAAGGGTTGGAGTAGTTTTGGTCATTGTGACCCCACCCGTTTTTTAAAAAAAAGGGGGACCAAAAAGGGTTAAATCGGGCGTTTTCACATACATGTCTGTAGAATAAAAAAGATCATAGGAAACACATACAATTGCCGAAAAACATAGCTACATGCCACAAAGTTAATAGGAACTGCACAAGAAAAACCCACAATAAATATACAAAATACAAATGTAAACAACGATAGGAACTCGGGACAGCCGGACTTGGTACCGGCACTAGCAAAAGCCAGCGGTAGGGTTAAACCGGTTTAAGGGTATTATTAATCGGATTTTGATTGGGTTTCTTTCAGTGTGCTACTGAGGAAATTTCCAATCAGTAGTATGCCAACGGATTTCACGTAGCATGTTCCGTTTCCAAGATAAAAGGGGAGGGGGTATCAGCAGCAGTGTCCCCTGGAAATATAATGAGCTTGAATGAATACAGCTTATTTTTTATGCCCCCAAGAATCGAAGATTCGGGGGCATATAGTTCTTGGTCTGTCTGTTTGTAAAATACTTTAACATCGGATATATCTTTAGAACGATAAGTGATACGGCTTTCATATTTTGCATGTGCATCCCTTGTGGCAAGAACTTATAATTAGTACCAGAATATTTGAGTTTGTGACCTTGACCTTGGCATTTGAACAACTGCATAATAACTGTAACATTGGCGATTTCTTTTGAATGGTTAGTGATAGGGCTTTCATATTTTGAATGTGCATTCCTTGTGGAAAGGCCTTTCAGCTAGTACCAGAAATTTGACCTTGTGACCTTGACCTTGGCATGTGCCTATCCGGCCAAATATGGATATTATTTCATCGTTCTTTGCAACAAAGGTAATTGTATCATTCCTCTTACCCCAATAAAGTTGTTCTTTGTCGCCTATACTTCTTTTACAAGTGTTTTCTGCCAGACTTCCTCTTAAATTACCAGCAGTTAAATAAGTACGACACTCTTCCTGATCAGTTGTCACTTCATCATTACTAAATTGGCAGTCATTATAATGTCGCCATAATATACACATGGAACATACTCCTCATAGGATACCATTTTACCACTTGATGGTCTTTTTGATACAATAAACTCCCCTTAACCTTTTTCAATAATTATTACATTATGATAAAAATCTCCGAGATTTAAGTCCCTTCTTCAGACTTTTTTGCATAGCTCATTACTTTTGCAGCTTCAAGTTCTTCATCATGGTTTCTGAAAAGATGGCGACGCAAATTCCTTTGAAGTTCACAGCAGTAAAGGCAAACATGTCTCTTTTTTTCTCCATTCTTTGCTAATGGAACAGTTATTCTTTCAATCCCTTAAAACAAAAAAGACCTACAAATGATTAAAATCATGAACTTACTAACTT